>SJYA01003927.1:3967-26146 GCA_006410615.1 Neotragus moschatus | reverse complement strand
AGTTTATTGTGATCCACACAGTCAAAGGCTTTGGCATAGTCAATAAAGCAGAAATAGATGTTTTTCTGGAACTCTCTTGCTTTTTCCATGATCCAGCGGATGTTGGCAATTTGATCTCTGGTTCCTCTGCCTTTTCTAAAACCAGCTTGAACATCTGGAAGTTCACGGTTCACGTATTGCTGAAGCCTGGCTTGGAGAATTTTGAGCATTACTTTACTAGCATGTGAGATGAGTACAATTGTACGGTAGCTTGAGCATTCTTTGGCATTGCCTTTCTTTGGGATTGGAATAAAAACTGACCTTTTCCAGTCCTGTGGCCACTGCTGAGTTTTCCAAATGTGCTGGCATATTGAGTGCAGCGCTTTCATAGCATCATCTTTCAGGATTTGGAATAGCTCAACTGGAATTCCATCACCTCCACTAGCTTTGTTCATAGTGATGCTTTCTAAGGCCCACTTGACTTCACATTCCAGCATGTCTGGCTCTATCTAGATGAGTGATCACACCATCATGATTATCCAGGTCATGAAGATCTTTTTTTGCACAGTTCCTCTGTGTATTCTTGCCACCTCTTCTTAATATCTTCTGCTTCTTTTAGATCCATACCATTTTTGTCTTTTATCGAGCCCATCTTTGCATGAAATATTCCCTTGGTAACTCTGATTTCTTGAAGAGATCTCTAGTCTTTCCCATTCTGTTGTTTTCCTTTATTTCTTTGCATTGATTGCTGAAGAAGGCTTTCTTATCTCTTCTTGATATTCTTTGAAACTCTGCATTCAGATGCTTATAGCTTTCCTTTTCTCCTTTGCTTTATGCTTCTCTTCTTTTCACAGCTATTTGTAAGGCCTCCCCAGAAAGCCATTTTGCTTTTTTGCATTTCTTTTCCATGGGGATGGTCTTGATCCCTGTCTCCTGTACAATGTCACGAACCTCATTCCATAGTTCATCAGGCACTCTATCTATCAGATCTAGGCCCTTAAATCTATTTCTCACTTCCACTGTATAATCATAAGGGATTTGATTTAGGTCATACCTGAAGGGTATGAAGTGAAAGAAACTAGGCTAGCTATTATCATTTTATTATTTTGCACATACATGTATATGAACTATCAGAGGGAAAGAAAGTAAAGGGATGATTTTCAAATGCAATTTCTTTGCTAAGCAAAATATTTGTAAGTCCATGGAAATATTGATTTGTATGGATCCACATAGACCCCAACACATATCATGCCTGATACATACTAAATTCTTTTTTTAATTAATTTTTAAATTGAAGTATAGTTCATTTACAGTGTCATGTTAGTTTCAGGTGTATAGTACAGTGGTTCAGATATATATATATATATATGCATATAAAGAAACATACCCTTTACACTAGGATCCGCTTTAGGATATGTCTCTTGCTTTACTGGTGCAGCCCTGCAATCTCTTCTGATGTTTAATGAGCCGTAACTAATAAATTACTATCGATATAAATTTCTTCCTATATTTTCTTCCTCAATATATATCTGAATATATATATATATATATAATTTTTCAGATTCTTTTCCCTTGAGGGTTATTACAAAGTATTGAGTAAAGTTCTCTATGCTTGAGTAGGAACTTGTTAGTCATCTGCTTTCTGTACTGTAGTGGGACATAGTGACTTTTATAGGGGATTATAGCTCAGTAACACCTACTCTCCCTTGCCCACCTGCCCTTGGGGGAGGGTACACTCCCATCTTGTTAGTGATGGATTTGTTCACGTGATATGCACTGGCCAATGGAATAGGAGTGAAGGTAAAGGAGGGTCACGCTCCAGTGGCATCTTTAGGGGCCAGTGAAAGTATCTGTCAGCCCTCTTGTCATCTTCACTCTGGCATGACCTCAGCATACTTAGATTAGAGCTTCTCCATCAAAGGAAGCTCTTGAAGGAGAGTCATGTAGTACAAACCCGAACCTGACCATGTGGTCTGCCTGGCATGGACCCGCTGCAGCCAGCTTGCAAGAGAGATCAATACATGTTATTGTAAACCACTGGGACTTGGGGAGTATTGGGTTCATAGCATCATTGGGGCAATAGCATATAAGCACAGTCATTGATACGTAGATGATGTGCGCTGGTAAAGCAAAACCCTGAAATTTGCACCTCATGGCTTTCGAGCTGAGTGGGAGGCAGCAGACAAACGGTTATTTCTGACTAGATCAAAAGGGAAGTATTATTTATGTCCAAATATTCGACAAAGCTGATATCTGAAGGGAGTCAAGAGGCAAACGATATACCTAATGAATCTGTAGGTTTGGGCAAGGAGATGTTAAGACAGAATATTAGTAGGTACAGTTGATAAATATCATGAGACAGATGAGCTTGGCAAAGATTTGGCCTTTGTTACAAGAAGGGATAAAAAAAGAGAGAATCCAAATATGCCTGGACTTTCAAAGTTTCAAGATCTAACTGATTCTCATCTCCAGCCTCTTCAGCCTTCAAATGATTGTCAGATTAAGAGCTGGGGAGAAAGATCAGCCTAAGGCAAGACTGTCACATCTTTTGTTAAGACCTCTGATGGGATTAAGATGCCCTCCAGGATTTTTTTTTTTTTTTTTTTCAAGAAAATAGCTCAGTGAAAAGAGACTAAGGACACAAGTTACAGAAGTCTAATAATCTCAAAATATCTGTAAGTCTATAGACGTACTGGCACAAGGTAGTAACTGAAATCAAATCTATTAGAAACATGTTTTTGAGAGAGTCATTGTACCAAGTGAAGCCTCTCAGTCATGTCTGATTCTTTGCAACCCCATGGACTGTAGTCTACCAGGCTCCTCAATCCATGAGTTTTTCCAGGCGAAGAGTACTGGAGTGTGTTGCTATTTCCTTCTCCAGGGGATCTTCCCAACCCAGGGATTGAACCTGGGTCTCCCGCATTGCAGGCAGACGCTTTACCATCTGAGCCACCAGGGAAGCCCAAAAACAAACACTGTAAAACTTGGCCCAAAAGACTCTGACTGATGAAGTTAAACAGTCACTGGCCCTGGGTTTCTTGGGACAAGGGACAGCCTGCGAATGTAGCTCAGCCAGCAAGGAGAGCCCTTTCTTCAATGCCTCCCTCAGATGTTATGAAATGCCTTGGAACAGGAGAGCACACGGAGGTAGAATCAAAGCCTTGGCTAACAATGAACTTGAGAGATACTCGCAGGACCAGCAGAGCCAATCTAGGAAGATCCCCTATCCCCAGAATAATGGGCTTCACAGTTTCTGCCCAGTGGATTTTCAGAGTAGCTGTGCGACCATGACTACTTTGTGATTCCCTTTGTTCCTATCTGAATAGGAGTGATTACTGTAGTTGTCTTGTTCCTTGCCTACCCTGTGGTTCAGAAATGTAGAGGGAAGAGGACTTTTTTTTAATCACTCTGAGTTTTTAGATTTCCATGGGTTGCATCCAGCCATGGCATAGAGACAACCACAGGATGAAACAGGGAATAACATTTTGTATTCTTTTACAGGTTAATCACTAAAAGGATGTTGCCTCTAAGCTTAAATTATATATAATGGCCCACCACTGGGAACCCTGCTTCCCAGGTAATGAGCATTAAGCTAAAATATCTTTGTTTGGCTCAAAGGAAACATCCTGACCAGACCCATCTGTGAATGACTGCAGGCAGAAAGAAATTAATACATCTCCTCAGAAGGCTGATGGAAACCAGAAATTGTTTGACTTTACTCCCTCCCCTTTTAGTATAAAAGAAGCATGCATTCTGAGGAAAGACAGTTCTCTGGGGCGTGAAACCATCATCTTATCAGTTAGCTGGCTTTCCAAATAAAGTCGTTATTCCTTGCCCCAATAAGTCTTCTCTCAATTATTGGCCTGTTGTGCAGCAAATTGTATGAGTTTCGACATAGTAACAGTATGATTCAATGATATTTTTGCCTCAAATGTTCATATTTACTCAATATGAATATATTGAGTAAAAGCTCGCCAAGGCAGCAAGTGTACTATATATATTGGTCAGGAAAGTTTATTGCACACAATCTAATCACTGAAAACCTTCATTCAACAAATAGCCATCAATACAATAATAGACCCAGGATCCTCTAATTGCTCTTCTCTTTCATTTTGATGAGTAAAATCCATAATCCACAGAACCATCATAGCGATTCATCTATAAAACAGAGCTGATCACACGGAGCACAGCTCTGATTGCATCCGAGTCATGCCTTCTCTCACCTACTGGATAAAGCTCATATTCCTTGGTATGTTTCACAGGATACTCCAAGAAATGGTTTTTGCTTTCATTTGTAGTCTCAGGTTTTCCTTTTATCTTCAAACTTTACACTTATAAATATTAAATGGAGAGGAACAACCATCAATTGTTAGCTGATTCTCAACTTAACCAATTTAACTAGATGTAAAATGTAAAATCCATGCACCACAGCACAAGTAGCCTGACCAAACCAAACTGGCCTCTGAACTGTTTCAACAGGAAATTCAAACAAAGAGTAATGAATTGACAAGGACAACTGCGTGTTACATTGGTTTTACTTTATTTCTTGAGTCCCACAGCTCAGTTTCTCCCTACCTGCAATCATCTTACTGAATTCCCCTTTTCACTGAACAAAGTGAATTGTACACTCAGAAACTTCGACCTGCAGCAGTATTTGCTGCTTAAAAAAATAATAGCAGTAATGTGAGAGGAGGAATCACGACAAGGCATACTTTTCTTTCATTTATTTTTCTAACTGCTGACATAGAGAAAGAAGATATTTACAGAAGAAATGAGTGAAACTGGCAATCCCCAAATCTCCAAATCAGATGATTTAGACTCAAGAAGAATGCTGAGACTGTTACACAGACTATGTAACCATCAGAAGTACATCAAACTTCACATATTTTTTTAAATGCCATCTTATTTTTTCCTGAATTGCCTTGGTTGTTCCAAGTTTTTTAAAACCTCAGCACTATTGATATTTCATGCTGAACAGTTCTTTGCTTAGTGTGCCCTTGTGTTTGTGTTTGTGTGTTTGTGGTGCTGATGGTGGTATTCTGTCCTGTGCATTGCAGCATGTTTAACAGCGTCTGCAGCTTTTCCCCAACTTTTGCATCTACCTTTTCCAGTTGTGACAATAAAAAAAAAAAAAAAAAAACAGATTTTCCAACTGTTCTCTGGGGGAAGGCAAAAGTTCCTGAGCAAGAACTACTAGTCTACACTGATCACATTTTTTAAAAATTTTATGTAAATGTCTCCCCCTCTTCATTTTATCTACCTAGGTATATCTTTGCATAGTTAGACCCACAACACTAGTAGACCATTCAGATGACCACATGGCTTCCTCTGTTGCAGCATTGTACAGTTGAAAGAACATTTGATTTTTCTCCTGAAGATCTTATGTCCATGGTGTGGTTTCCAAATATTCAAATAGTAGAAAGCTCTTGGAAAATCATTAATCATCATCTGTAAAATAGAATATACCTATCCAATCAAATGCAATTGTTTTCTCCAGGAACCAATAAGTTAGTAAATGTGAAAGTATATTATAAATGGCATTCTCAAGAGACATGCTATTATTTTTTAATAATGCTGTTTCTCTAAAGCTAGTTTGAATATGAATATTGAGATACTCAGCGGGGGTGTTATTATATTTATTCTAATCTTAAGCCTCTAAATTAAGGCCCTTGTATAAGAAGATCAATAATGGATATGGTAACAGTTAACTCTTTTTAACATGAAATGATGTAGCAAATATTCTCTGAACCAGTTAAATTTTAATTGCTTGTACATGGATGATTCTATAGTGCTTTGCTCAGATAAGTGCTTAAGAAATACTTGTGGAATTGAATTAACTGAACCAAAAGACATATTTCCTTCTAATAGATCTAGCAGTGTGACAGTTCCTAGTTTCATCATGTGGAAATAAATTATGATGCCTTTAAATAGAAACTTCTTATGGAATTGATAAAAATAGGTTCAGAATAAACTCTCCCATATCTACCCATTACTGTTTCTTTGTTCCCCTTGTGCTCACTCTGATACCATAAATATTAATAATGTTTTCTTGTAATTTACCTGATAGTTTTATCAAAGCTGATAGTTTTAACAAAGTATTTTCCCTATGTTTCTCATTCCACCTTTCTGAAATTTCCCCATTTTTCAAACCACGCATCAATGTTTCTCTCTTCCATAAAGTCTTCTATTCATGTTAAGAATCACATTGGGCTTTTAAAATTCTATTTATTGACACTACAAAACTATAAAATATATTACTTATGTTACTGTCATCTAAAATTTTTCATTTTTTGCATCATATAAATATTATTCAGTAAATGGATGTTTGTTAGTTGGGTCTGGCCCAGAAAATTAGAAGATCCATAAATGCAAGGACCATGTCTTACACTTACTTTGCATTCCATGAAGAATTCTTCTTTCACCAAATATTTGCTGAATATCTGCTATATGCAAGTTACTGTGCTCAGTGATCTGGGGCATGCAAAGATGTTCAAGCTGCAATCCCTGTCCTCTAGTGTAAATGTATAATTGAGAAGTGGCCTGGAGCCTATTTTATAATTGTATGAGTTCACTCAATTTAGAATATTTAAAATTTTTATTTTAATTTTCACTACCACCTCTGTGCTTGTTTTGCTGATGCTGATACTTTTTAAACTCGACATCTAAATGGGAGTTCAAATGAATACCTGAGTATCAAATTCATTGATGTATGATGGTATTCTTGGTTTTACTTTCCCATTATATTTCTTTTCTGTCAAAAGAACTTCAACATACACAGTTAAATCAGAATACACTATCCCATATAGTGTTAGTTTTCTCCCTCAAGTTGACCCTTTGAAAATCCATCTATTCAATCTTTAGTCTTCCCTATCCTTTACTTTTAAATTCACAACCTCTCTGATCTGTTCAGATTTTCCTCTTCCCTTTCCAAGTCTGATTGGTATGCTTTTCTTTGAGGTAACTCTGGAAAACACAGTCAACAGCAGCCTCTAGACAAATAAAATCTGAATAAATACACTCTTACCTTTTCAATAGCTTATCCTTAAGGCTCCGTAACTGTCATTGCAAATGCTATTTATGCTGGAAACTAATGCTTTCAAAGGCCAGAGGTGCGCCTGGATAATATGGTCTACAGTCAATTCTACACAACTTTTTAGCCATTTATAATGCCAACTAACACTTCTTAAAAATCAGTGTTTATGGATACATATCATTTCATATTTGTCCACAGCCAGAGAATGCACAACAGCAAGAGTGAACCCTAAGGCACATTATGAAATTTGGATGATTATGGTTTATCAATATAGTTTCATCAGTTGTAGCAAATGTGCTGCTCTGGTGATGGTGTTTATAATGGGGGAGGTTATGGGGTTTATGTGGGGACAAAGGCCATAGAGGACTCTCTGCTCCTTCCCCTCAATGTTTCTGTGAACCTAAAACTGCTCTAAAAACATAAGAAAGTCTTAAAATGTTTCAAAAGCTAGTGTTCTGTTCATTTTATTTGGGTTCAGTAATCAAACTTTGGTAGATTATGCTTGAAGTTTTTTGAATGACTGTCCTAACCCAGCTCTTTAAATCATAACTTGATCATAGATTAACCTGTGGTAATAATACATGCTCCATACTTCGTATTTATTGTCTGTTTGTTGTGTATCACTGTTCCAATATAGCTGATATTTATGTTAATAATAATATGAATATTTACTAACATTATTTTCCACCTACTTTTGCTAAGTACTTTATATGTATAAGCTCATTTATCATCACCTAAAACAATGAGGTATAAACTGTAATATTTCCATTTGTCATATAATGAAAATTAGAGAAATTTTATAATTTACTATTGGTCATCCAGCTGTTAAATGGCAGAGTCCATGATTTTAATTATTGTGCTTACTTCTATGTAAAATATTTCATATATAATTTATCACATCATTCTTTTTTTCTAATATTTTTCTGGTATGTCTCATTAAAAATTGAGATATAGTGCAGCTTTCATTAATGAAAAGTTGATATATATATATTAAATAGACTTAACCCATATAGACATTTAAATAAGTAACTTAAACTGGACTAATAATATGTGTTGCCTAAAGACTGAACCCTACCAAGTGGGTTCCTTTATTAGAGAATTATTTGTAATTTATATTTTTATATAAATAGGAATTTCAAAGTTTATTGAATGAACTTGAAATTTTTCTAACATATGCAAGCAAAAGTCAAACTCCAAATACTGTTTTTCTTAAAGAAATACAAACATAGAATCTGTGCTGTATAAAGCATATATAAGATATTATATATAAATTGCAACTTAAACTGTGCAGAAGCATGACAAAAACATGACACCAAAAACCATGCATAAAGACATCTAATGAACAGAGCTAGCAAGATATCGGAGAAGAAAATGGCAACCCACTCCAGTGTTCTTGCCTGGAGAATCCCAGGGACGGGGAGCCTGGTGGGCTGCCATCTCTGGGGTCGCAGTGTCGGACACGACTGAAGCGACTTAGCAGCACAGCAGCAGCAGCAAGATATCAACATATAAATTTTCTTAAAAAGTAAACTATCCATAATGAGAGATGGGGTACATTAATTTCTGGTATCTAGCATGATTTTCAACACACAGTAAGAACTGAATGAATGATAACTAGTTCGTTCTCGGATGGGAGTTACTATCAATGGCAGGATTGCAGATCATTCTCCTGGATTCCTTCCTTTTCACTTCTCTATTTCAGCTTACATAAAAATGACATGTCAGTTAGCTCAGCTCTCCAGAACTACAGTTCATCATGCATGACAAGTCTTCAGTATACGGTCCTATAGTGCAATCTGGAAACAGCCAGGCGATAGACTTATGTAATCAGCACCTTGGTATGGCTGGGTAGTATGACGCTGGTGGTGCTCTAGAGAAAGAAATTCAGAGAACTGCCTTGATTCTTCCAATTGTCAGGACCACTATTGATCACTTTCCTAGAGCTACCAGATTCATACTATCTTCAAAGCCTGGCTGCTTAGCACCATTTTAGATTCCACGAGATACCATAGTGTTAGTGTCTCAGTTGTATCGGACTCTGCCATCCCATGGACTGTAGCCCGCCAGGCTCCTCTGTCCACGGGATTCTCCAGGCAAGAATACTGGAGTGGGTAGCCATGCCCTTCTCAAGGGGATCTTCCTGACCCAGGGATTGAACCAAAGTCTCTGGCAGTTTCTTCACCAGCTGAGGTAGCAGGGAAGCCTGTGAGATACCCTGCCAACAATGCTTTCTTCTGTTTAAGCCTACCAAAGTTGGTTTGTTTTATATCTAGCAACAACAAAAAACTGACAATAAAAATCTTTACTCTTAAAACCTCAGTTGAAAAGGCATGAACTTAAACAGTCAGCTCAGAAAAATCTCTCACCATGATCGAGGGAGCTTCCCTTTCACTATAGTCACCCAAATACTTGGTATAATGATTTTTAATGTCATTGACAATTTAGTAGATGAAAGTGACATCTCATTGTTATTTTCATTTTATGTCTTTGAATGCTAGGGAGATTGAATGCATTTTCACATATTCTTTGGCCATTTACATTTCTTCTTTGTAAAATGTCAGTTAAAGTTCTCTGCTCATATTTCTATTGGGATGTTCACCTTTTTCATATTGATTTGTAGAGGTTATTAAAAATATTAACTCTGTGTGTGCTAAGTATAATAGGATTCTTCCAACTTTATAATCTACCCTCTAATTATTCTGGTCTTTTTTTTTTTTTCAACCAATGGAATTCCCCTCATTGGTAAAGCAATAAATTCTTCCAATTTTCTTTCTTTCTGACTTTTCCTTCCTTGATTTTTCACTTCGTATTGGGTGCCTTTCCTTACTCTGATTTTTTTTAAATTTGATTTGAATACTTCATTCTTTGCTTCCTCTGGAATGCATATTGATGAAAGTAGAAATCTTATTCTTCTGATTTACTATATGATTTTTTTCAAAGGGCTTTCAATAATATTTTTAACAACCATTTTTTTTCTTTTATGATTCAAAATATCCCTCATAGTAGGCACATGATATTTGCTTTTATTCCTCCTGATCACTCCATTTTACATAAAGTGCATTTTTGTGGACAAATGTCAGTCATGTGCCCAATGGGTGGGAGTAACCAGTGGATCCCATGAATTAGATGTTCTTTCTCTGAGATTCAGACTCTTGAGGAGGCAGACAACAAACTGAAAGTGACTGGAGTTCATTTATCTCAGCTATGAGCTTACAAGAGGCTTGACTTAGTGCCACTGTCCACAGGGATGGAGTAGTCAGCTTACTTTCCCCAGTAAACTTGCTCTTCACCACAGTTTCCCTCTGGGATCCCCAAATTCTTAAAATAACTCTTTTTTTTTCCTGCATTTACCCAGAACCAGTATATATTTGTGAAACCAAACATTTAAAATTAATATTTGCATATTAATAGAAAAAGTCCTAAGGAAAGTATAAAATAAATTCTTACAAGAAAGCAAAATAAGAAAGCAAAAAAAGGAAAATAAGAGAGAAAAATATTGGTGTATTTATTGTTGCCTTAATGCAGGAAGGGTTAGAATGCCACTCAATGTATTACCATATTAAGCCCGTGGCTGCCCACATGGACTTTGGTTGCAGGCTGCTGTGGCCAGGGTTGGCAACAGAACTTTCAGGAGAAATTCTTACGTGGTACAAGAATCTGTAGCAAGAGAGCAGACCCTCTTCCCAAGCCTGGGTCTCTGCAGCCTGCCAAAGGGTTCCCTGGGAAGGCAGTTCAGCAGCCATTTGTGAAAGGGTCTTAGAGCATATTACAGACTCACTGAGGCTCGTGTCCCTGGGACGCTATGGAATGACTCTAAAGAAAGTCTTGTCACATCAGAGCAGTTGAAGATAAATGGATATAAAAAGAAATCTCCCCAAATATCTCCAGGTCATTTCTAGGAACTGATCTGATGATAGTGAGTCCCCCAGTTCACTTTCGGATCACTCTGTTTAGACCCTTGTTCTCTTTTTTTAACCATATTTAACTGTACAGTTCAGTGGCATTTAGTACATTCACATTGTCGCGTAATTCTCACCATCATCCATCTCCCAAATTTTTCACTTTCCTATACTGAAGCTCTGTCCCCATTACACACTAACTCCCCATTTTTCCTCCTCACTCTCCTCCACCCCCTAGACCCCGGGATCTACCAATGTAGTTTCTGATTCTATGAATTTGACCATTCTAGGTATCTTATATGGGCTTCCCAGCAGGTGCTAGTGGTAAGGAACGTGCCTGCTAATGCAGGAGACATAAGAGACTCAGATTCAATCTCTGTGTTGAGAAGACACCCTGGTGGAGGGCATGGCACCCCACTTCCATATTCTTGCCTGAAAAATCTCATGGACAAAGGAGCCTGGCGGGCTACAGTCCATGAGTCACAGAGTCAGACATGACTGAAGTGACTTAGCATGCACACATGCACATATTGTGTCTAAGTTAGACCCATATTCTAACTGGGATCAGCAAATGTGTATAGCTTAGGATTCTACTCTGGATTTCAGACTACCCACTAAATTATACTTACTATGGCTTGAAAACGGTAACTCTTGAAATTCTCAATCTTTCCTATCTCAGTTGACATAATTTATTTCTATTTGCTTTGGACAAATGACATGAAAATTCCTTTGAAACTTCTTATTTTCTCAAAATGTGGGCCTGCTTCCTACATATGTCCACATTCTAACCATGCTTCACTGCGCTTACACTTGCTCAAACCATCACCAGCTGTTTCCTGGATTAAAGCAATCGCCCTTTCTGCTACTCACCTTGCCTTCCTGGAATGTTATCTGAATGTGGCTGCTTGGTCGATGGTATTAAAATCAGGCTAGATTAAGTTTTGTTTTTCTTTCAAATCCTCCAATCATCTCCCTTCTCAATCAGGTTAAAAGACAAATTTTTTTTGTTTTTACATAGAAGGCCCAGTGTGATCTGACTCCCCATGACCTGCTTTATTTTCTCTTTAATGTATCTCATCATCTACCACACTATCATTTACTTGTCTAATTATTTTGCAACCCCTACTCACATGGAATGTAAGCTACATCCATGAGGACAGAGATTTTTTTTCATCATGACATGTACAACATCTAGAATTGTGTCTGACACAGGATAGACACTCAAAAAGACATGTGTTGAATGACAAATGAACGAATGTTTCCTTTCCCAGTCAAAAAAGGAAATTTTAGATTCTCTGTTACAGTCTTCTATTGAAAGCTTCTAGAGAAAAATCATAGCCAGGTAATTTCTTGATTAAGCAGATTGAAAATATAAAATATTTACAATATGTTACTGGCATTCACCATGAAAGGTTTAGAAAATAAACCCCAAAGTAAAACCTTACACAAAGACTTAATGCATCTGTTTCTTAAGTATTTTAACAAGAAAGCACATGATTTAGAAAAATCTATAGAATAGAACATTAAAATAGCTAAAAAGATACAGTAGCTTCCATTTCTACAAAACTTTTCTCTATCCAGAAATTGTTTGAAAAAGGCGATATCGGTCTCTAAAATACCATTACAGTGAGACAAAAGTTGGACACAGATCGACTCAATTATCCAGGAAGTTTACAAGAAGGAACAATCCTTTGAGGCTAAAGAAAGCAAAATAGGATGAAAATCAAGTCCTATTATTTTATAGAACAGGTAATGAAAATATAGAAAGCAGATGATCTAAGAAATAGAACAAATTAAGTAAGAGAGATTTCAAAAAAAAAACATGTGAATAAAATATGAGTAAAATTAATCCTTAAAAAGAATAGTGTTTAGGATCTAGCCTGTAGCTTTAGAGGTTTGTGTCATGAAGTATAATTACCAACTAATACCTTTTAACCTTCCCTGTGTCCGTGTCAGAGATAAGAAACTAAGATGCACCTTTGATCTGACAAACTGTAATATTTTTATGTTCTTAAGTTTACATATCTCAGCTCCATCTGGTTCAGCTGCACTTAATCTAGGCCCTGCTTCAGCTTTATAAATAATAAAAGTATTTTACTAGGGAAATAAAAATAGCAAATGCTGATCACTGGTTCTGGGTTGTGAAAGAAGACATTGCTTGTAATTGTAGATATATATTCTGAGTCCTGATGAGTTAAAGTTTATGATTGCTGACAAAACTAAATTAATCTCCTCATATGGCACAGTAAGGCAAATCAATGTATGGAATGACATGCCTTATAATCAAGCAATGCATATACATCAGATAATCAACATGAAATCAACATGCAAGTAAAACATGAAATATAAAGTAATAACCAAAAATCTAAACATGAGTAGTGATACAAATCATTTAACTTTTTTTTTTTTTTTCCAAATGTGGCTAATGACTACAACCATTTAGGGAGATGTTTTTAAGATACATATTTCCAGGCTGGGCCGCTTGAGGTTAAGGTTATAATTCAGAGATCTGGGGTCGATTTGAGAATATTATAAACTCTTCATAGAAACTGTTGGAAAATTAGTAGTTACGATGCTACTGTTTTATTTAGTGCTTCCTAACAGTCACAGTTGTCACTGACCATTTAAAATAAAATGAGGATAACATAAAAGAAATTATGTATAATCCGGAATGCTTGTCAAATACTTAAAAGATTATTAATGTTACTATAATAATTTTACTTTGACAATGTAGTGATACAAGTTTGAAGAAGTCAGAAATATAAGAGATTTACTCATTTGGGGCATAACATATTACCTAAATAAAAGGACTCTCTTTGGACTTGAACAACTCACTTGACTATTTGGGTTAATCCTTCCATTTGCCAAACAAGCAAGTGTCAAATTTCAAACCAAGCCGAGGTTAATGTATTAATTTCCACTTTTCTTGAGAAAAATCAATGAGAGTTTAATGAGCTTTCTCAGAATTGCAAACCTGACCTCACTCTTCCATTTCCATGTAAAAGAAGTTTAGAGATCTAGACGTGGGACCAATCCTCAACGAAGCTGCTGTGCCTGATATTAAGCACCTCCAAGATCTCAATATTCAGTCTCAGATAGTCTACATTTCCTAATTTAAATTTCTGATTTTCAACTGGGAGGTGACAGTAATAGCAGTACCTGCCTGTATACTTTGGCACTCTGCAGGTTGTTGTTATGTTTAGTCTCGAGGACTTGCTGACTCTTTCGTGACCCCAGCTCACCAGGCTCCTCTATCCGTGGGATTTCCCAGGCAAGAATACTGGAATAGTTGTCATTTTCTCCTCCAGCAGATCTTCCCGACCCAGGGATAGAAACCTGCATTTCCTGAGTCTCCTGCATTGACAGGTGGATTCTTTATCACTGAGTCACCTAGGAATACCATTCTTTAGGTTACAACTGACAAAAATGCATCATTGCCTATGAGGTTAGGGTAGGCTTTTGGATGCTAAATCTTAAATGATATCTTTCAAATCATACTGCTTTTAATTTTTAATTAATGAAAACATTTATTATTTTTTTTAATAATTTTATGTATTTATTTTTGGGCGTGCTGAGTCTGCCTTGCTGCGAGGGCTTTTCCCTAGTTGAGGTTACTGGGGCTACTAACTAATTGTGGTGCAAGGGCTTCTCAGTGCTGTGGCTTCTCTTCTTCCAGAGCATGGGCTCTGGGTTCTCAGCCCATTGGTGCTGCACACAGGCTCAGTATCTGTGGCTCTCAGGCTTAGTTACTCCTCAGCATGTGGAACCTTCCTGGGCCGGGATAGAATCCATATCTCCTGCACTGACAGGTGAATTTTTTACCACTAAGCCACCAGAGAAGCCCAACAAAAACATATTTAGACATTAAACAAGAGCCTACCATAAGAAATAAAACATCAAACATAAATGAAGTTCGCTGAATAGATCAGTACATGTTCTTTATGTATATTCTATCCCCTTACCTCCCTCTTCTCACCTTCCAGATAATAATCGCCACTTGTTTGCTTTTACTACTTGTACACTTAATCTGCAAATAAATAAACACACACACAATTTTATTGCATGCCTCAAATGTTTTGTCAGTCTCAGAATATATATGCTTGTGCAACTTGCTTTTTATGTTTGGCATATGTGCATTTTATCCAAGAAAATACATGTAGAGCAAGCTCATTTTTATTAATGTCAGTATATCTGCTTCATCAACTATGCTAAAACCTTTGACTATGTGGATCAAAACAAACTATAAAATTCTTAGAGGTGGGAATACCAGACCACTTTATCTGCCTCTTGATAAACCTGTATTCAGGTCAAGAAGCAACAGTTAAAACTGGACATGGAACAATGAACTGGTTCCAAATTGGGAAAGGAGTATGTCAAGGCTATATATTGTCACCTTGCATATTTAAATTATATGCAGAGCACATCATGAGAAATGCTGGGCTGGATGAAGCACAAGCTGGAATCAAGATTGCCAGGAGAAATAGCAATAACCTCAGGTGGGCAGATGACTCCACCCTTTTGGCAGAAAGCAAACAGGAACTAAAAATCCTCTTGATGATGGTGAAAGAGGAGAGTGAAATAGCTGGCTTCTAATAGTGTTAGTCAGACTGTTGCCTGCCAGGCTCCTCTGTCCATGGTATTCTCCAGGCAAGAATACTGCAATGGATTGCCATTCCCTTCCTCCAGAGGATCTTCCTGACCCAGGGATCAAACCCAGGTCTCCTGTGTTTCAGGAGAGCTACAGGAAAGATCTTAAAACTCAACATTCAAAAACTAAGATCACGGCACCTGGTCCCATCACTTCATGGCAAATAGATGGGGAAAAAGTGGAAAGAGGGACAGACTTTATATTCTTGGGCTCCAAAATCACTGTGGACGGTGACTGCAGCCATGAAATTGAATGACACTTGCTTCTTGAAAGAAAAGCTATGACAAACCTAGGGAGCATATTAAAAAGCAGAGACATTACTTTGCTGACAGAGGTCCGTATAGTCAAAGCTATGGGTTTTTTTGGTTGTGTATGGATGTGAGAGTTGGACCATAAAGGCTGAATGCTGAAGAATTAGTGCTTTCCAGTTGTGGTGTTGGAGAAGGCTCTGGAGAGTCCTATGGACTGCAGGGAGACCAAACTAATCAATTCTAAAAAGGAAATCAGTCCTGAATATTCATTGGAAGGAATGATGCTGAAGCTCAAGGTCCAATATTTTGGTCACCTGAGGCAAAGAGCTGACTCACTGGAAAAGACTCTGATGCTGGGAAAGGTAGAAGGCAGCGGGAAAGGGGGACAACAGAGGATGAGATGGTTGGATGGCATCACTGACTCAATGGACATGAGTTTGAGCGAACTCTGGGAGATGGTGATGGACAGGGAGACCTGGCGTGCTGCAGTCCATGGGGTCACAGAGTCAGACTCGACTGAAAGACTGAACAACAATGAATATGTGATGCATATAGAATATTCTAATTTGATTATTGGACATTCGTGTTTCTTCCAAGTTGGGGAGCTTCCCAAGTGGTGCTAGTGGTAAAGAACTCACTTGCCAGTGCAGGATACTCAAGAGATGTGAGTTCAATCTCTGGGTGGAGAAGAACCCCTTTAAGAGGAAATGGCAACCCACTCCAGTATTCTTGCCTGGGAAATCCCAAGAACAGAGGAGTTTGGCAGGCTACAGTCCTTGGGGCCACCGAGAATCAGACATGACTGAATCCATTTTTTACTCTAGAACGCAGTTGAAGTAAGCATTCTTCTACATAACTACTTTGGTAAATATTCATGAGTTTTTATTCAGGATTTCTTGTCTTTTCCTTACTATTTGACAGGAATTATGTGGATAATATCTATTACAATCTGTAGTTGAATAACAGAAATTGTCTTGCCAATTTCTGCTTGCGGTTTAGCGCTTGTCAAAAACACAAAATATTTATATTTTTCTGTCATCAAATATTTCAGTGTTCCCTTTGATGTTTTGTGATTTCAGAATATACTTTAAAAGGTAAACTTCTACAAGCCCAAGATCATAAAATTATTTTCCTATAGATTAATGTTTTTAAATAGTTCTTTTTCATTTTTTATTCATTTAATCCATCTGAAATTTATTTTGAATAGAATATAAAATTAATTGAAAATTGTTTGCGTCAGAATAAATACTTGCTTGTTCTAGAAAGAATCCTGTGGCCAACAAAATGGGATGACATAATTCCCTTGGTTTTGAGTCACATGCTTTACATCAGGAACTAAGAAGAAATTGATCCCTACCCCGAGCACATGAACTGAGAATGGAGAGAATCTGGCTCCTCTGTCTCCACACTAGTTGATTAAACTATTAAAAGAGAGCAGCAACAAAAGTTTGTTTTGTTTTGGATGCTTTCTTCTACGTTGCTCAAACCAACTCAGATCAGGGAAACAAGAATTCATACAATAGAAGAATCGTCCTCTGGAATAAAGAGTGTGCAAATTGCTGGACGTTTCAAGAACTTTCTATTGTAAATCTAAGTTTAGAAGTGGCCAAATGGGAGGCAAATAATAGGAGATAATCCCCTGTATGAAATCTCAGTTCGAGAAAACAATGTACCAAATTTCTAAGCAGTTGGCTGCCTACTGCCCACTTATCCCCAGCAAAACTTCAAAATTGACCACTTCATCCCCTCACAGAACACTTGTCAGTCTCTTTGTTCAGAGAAGGCTTATTATATAAGCAAATTCACATGAATAGCGAAAGAGGAATATCAGGATTGCTGCACAGAATAATTAATACAATTTTGTCATCATAAAATGTCAGTAGAAAACTTCTGATTACCAGACACATGAAGAAAATAGCAACCAGAAAGTAAGTAATCAAATTGAAAGCTATAACAAAAACCAACTGATCAAAACAGAAAAAGGGGGAAAAAAGAAAAATACTTGAGTTCTAAAAATAAATAAATAACTTTATGGAATTAAAAAACACAAAACCTGATTTCATTGCAAGTTCTCAAGAAAATAAAGATGCGAAAAAGGGAAACATTGGGAAGTAAGAAAAACCTGTTGTAAATTAAAAGAAAGACCTGTGGCAGATTCATGTTGATGTATGGGAAAACCAATACAATATTGTAAAGTAATTAACCTCCAATTAAAATAAATAAATTCATATTTAAAAAAAAGAAAAAGAAGAGGCCAAGAATCAACTAAAAGTGAAAGTGAAAGTCACTCACTCTTGTCTGACTCTTTGTGACCCCATGGACTATACATTCCATGGAATTCTCCAGACCAGAAAACTGGAGTGGGGATGCCTTCTCCAGGGGATCCTCCCAATGCAGGGATCAAACCCAGGTCTCCAGCATTGCAGGCAGATTCTTTACCAGCTGAGCCACCAAGGAAGCCCAAGAATACTGGAGTGGGAAGCCTATGCCTTTTTCAGGGGATCTTCCTGACCAAGAATAGAATGGGGTCTCCTGCATTGCAGGTGGATTCTTTACCAGCTGAGCTATCAGAGAAGCAAAGCCAGGTCAACCCAATAGAACCTAATACTCAATTATTGACTATTCCAGGGAGAGACAACAGAGAAAAGAGAAGGTAGAAAATTATAACTTTAAAAAGTTACTTTTAAAGAGTAGTAAAATACTTCCCAGCAGTAAAGACACAGATCTGCAAATTGAAAGGAACTTAAAAAAAAAAAAAAGTTAACAAAACAAAACCCCCAAAAGATAGTTCTGTACTCAATCTTGTACAGTTTCAGAAAACAAAAGAAAAGTGATTCAAATATTTCTGCTTTGATAAAACTAAAGCATATGCATGTGAACAGAATTGGCACCAAATTTGAAATTTGATGTTTTGAGAACTGTATTTTAAACTGGGGCGTCTGGAGTGTGGGGTGAACATAAAGGACAGCAACTGTTAGTCTCCGCCAAGGTCCTTCTGGGGAACCCTTCCCTGCTTCCCCCTGAGCTCCAAGTGGGGCTCCCTACAAACTGTCAACAAAATATAAGGTCGCAATAAAGAGATTTCAATATATAAGAATATGTTTCTCATATTTTTTTAAGGAAGGAGAAAGATCTAGGATATAAGAAAGAATGTGGTTTAAAAAAAAAAAAAGAATCTACAAAGGCTTCCCACACAGCTGGTCTAGAAAGATACTTGTCCAAATCATAACAGGAACTCTGGGAGTTATGAGTGAAATATTCCCAATAGAAGGTACAATGCATTCCATTCAATAATTACCCAGTATAAAAATATGTAATTTCTTAACAAAAAATAAAATGGGAATTTAATTTTACCCAATGTTAACCAAATTTAACTATATGGCATAGAACTTACCTGGTGTCCCACTGGTTAAAATTCTCTGCTTCCAGTAAAGAGGGTGCAGGTTTGATTCCTGGCCTAGGAACTAAGATTCCTCCATGCCATACAATATGACCAAGAAGCGAAAGAAAATAAATAAATAAACTTGAAAATATATATGGCATAATTTTGATAATTAATGATAAGTGAGAGAATCCACTTGAACTGCATATTTGAAATAGTCTCCTTGGAGTTCACAGGAACTAAAGAAGAAAATCTAATCGAGACAATTTGTTTCACAAGGAGCAGTGTTTCCATAGCCAGCAGGTAAATAATAAATAAAAGTTTTCAACTTTATCGTATAAAAAGAAGAGTACCTAAAATGTATTAATTTGACGTTGTACAGGTAAAGTTATGGCTGATAGTGATCACTGATGCAAAGTGGTCAAAGGATCAGAGTTCTAATATCCTCCCCTACACTTGTGAGGAAACAGACTCTAGGGGGACACAAACAAAGCCTGTGTGCACCAGGACCCAGGAGAAAGGAGCTTTAGCCCCACCAGAGAGTGACCCAGACTTGCCTGTGAGTGTTCAGGAGTCTCCGGCAGAGGCATGGGTCGCGGTGGCCCTGCTGCAGGGTTGGGGGCACTGAGTGCAGCAGTGCCCGCATTGGACCTTTTGAAGGAGGCTGCCATTATTTTCACTACCTCCACCGTAGTTTGGCCTCAGGTCAAACAACAGGGAACCTATCAGAACAAGACCTAGTTTCCCCCTCCGTCAGTCTCTCCCATCAGGAAACTTCCATAAGCCTCTTATCCTTCTCCATCAGAGGGCAGGCAGAATGACAACCACAATCACAGAAAACTAACCAAGCTGATCACATGGCAGCTTGGTTAGTTTTCTAACCAAATTTTCACATGGTTAGCCTTCTCTAACTCAAAGAAACTGTGAGCCATGCTCTCTGTAGGGCCACCCAAGATGGACAAGTCATGGTGGAGAGTTCTGACAAAACGTGGTCCACTGGAGAAAGGAACGGCAAACCACTTCAGTATTCTTACCTTGAGAACCACATGAACAGTATGAAAAGGCAATAAGACAGGACACTGAAAGATGAACTCCCCAGGTTGGTAGGTCCCCAGTATGCTACTGGAGATCAGTGGAGAAATAACTCCAGAAAGAATGAAGGGATGGAGCCAAAGCAAAAACAATACCCAGTTGTGGATGTGACTGGTGATGGAAGTAAAGTCCAACGAGAGTAATATTGTACAGGAAGCAGGAATGTTAGGTCCATGAATCAAGGCAAATTGGAAATGGTCAAAAAGGAAATGGCAAGTGTAAACATCAACATTTTAGGAATCAGTGAATTAAAATAAACTGGAATGGGTGAATTTAACTCAGATGACCATTATATCTACTACTGTGGGCAAGAACCCCTTAGAAGAAATGGAGTAGCCATCATAGTCAACAAAAGAGTCCAAAATGCAGTAATTGGATACAGTCTCCAAAATGACAGAATGATCTCTGTTCATTTCCAAGGCAAACCATTCAGTATCACAGTAATCCAACTCTATACTCTGATCAGTAATGCTGAAGAAGCTGAAGATGAATGGTTCTATGGAACTAACACCCCCCAAAAATGTCCTTTTCATTGTAGGGGACTGGAATGCAAAAGTAGGATGTCAAGAGATACCTGGAGTAACAGGCAAATTTGACCTTGGAGTACAAAACAGAGCAGGTAAAAGGCTAACAGAGTTTTGCCAAGAGAATGCACTGGTCATGGCAAACACCCTCTTCCAACAACATAGGAGAACACTCTACACATGGACATTAGCAGATGGTCAATACCAAATTCAGATTGAATATATTCTCTGCAGCCAAAGATGGAGAAGCTCTATACCGTCAGCAAACACAAGACTGGGAGCTGACTGTGGTTCAGAACATGAACCCCTTATTGTCAAATTCAGACTTAAATTGAAGAAAGTAGGGAAAAACCACTAGACCATTCAGGTATGACCTAAATCAATGACTTACGACTATACAGTGGAAGTGAGAAATAGATCCAATGGCTTATATCTGATGGATAGAGTGCCTGAAGAACTATGGAGACTGGTGACATAGAACAGGAGGTAGTGATCAAGACTATCTCCAAGAAATGTAAAAAAAGGAAAAAGATTGCCTGAGGAGGCCTCACAAATAGCTTAGAAAAGAAAAGACGCAAAAGGCAAAGGAGAAAAGGAAAATATGCCTGTTTGAATGCAGAGTTCCAAAGAATGGCAAGAAGAGATAAGAAAGCCTTCCTCAGTGATCAATGCAAAGAAATAGAGGGAAAACAATAGAGTGGGAAAGACTAGAGATCTCTTCAAGAAAATTAGTCATATCAAGAGAACATTTTATGCAAAGATGGGCACAAAAAGGACAGAAATTGTTTGGACCTAACAGAAGCAGAAGATATTAAGAAGAGATGGCAAGAATACACAGAAGAACTATATAAAAAATATCTTCATGATCCAGATAACCACGATGGTGCGATCATTCACCTAGAGCCAGACATCCTGGAATGTAAAGTCAAGTGGGCCTTAGAAAGCATCACTACGAGCAAAGCTAGTGGAGGTGATGGAATTCCAGAAGAGCTATTTCAAATCTTGAAAAATGATGCTGTGAAAGTGCTGCACTCAATATGCCAGCAAATTTGGAAAACTCGGCAGTGGCCACAGGACTGGAAAAGGTCAGTTTTCATTCCAATCCCAAAGAAAGGCAATGTCAAAGAACGCTCAAACTACTGCGCATTTGCACTCATCGCACACGCTAGTAAAGTAATGTTCAAAATTCTCCAAGCCAGGCTTCAAGAGTACATGAACCATGAACTTGCAAATGTTCAAGCTGGATTTAGAAAAGGCAGAGGAACTAGAGATCAAGTTGCCAACATCTTTTGGATCATCGCAAAAGAAAGAGAATTCCAGAAAAACATTTACTTCTGTTTTATTGACTATACCAAAACCTTTGACTGTGTG
>SJYA01003926.1:0-43835 GCA_006410615.1 Neotragus moschatus | reverse complement strand
AGGAGGTCAGGACAGAATAGGTAGCCCCTGTGTCAACCAAGAAATTCTCAGATTTACCTGCCACATCCTGTTGCACTCTTGGCTCCAGCCTCGCGAAGGTTATCTGTGACAGGTGGGCTGGCTGGAGCGCCGCTAAAGTCCTTTTGAACCCTTGTGAGGGAAGGCTTGGTGCTTGGCCTTAAGGCTCTTGGATCCTGAGGGCAGAGTGCTGCCCCATGTCCCAGCTGATGAATTTGTAGCAAGCCGTTTTAGGAGACTTGTCATGGTTTGGACACTCTTTGGCCCAATGTCCTGCCTGTCTACAGATTAAGCATTTGCCTCATGCCTTGTCTTTAGGGACTCGGGGTTTGTCGTAGGGTTTCCCTGAAGGGCGGCCTGCATCTGGACTTGCCTTGTCTCTTTCCTTTTCTCCCTTTCCTGGGCCTTGGCCTCCCTCCCCTGTTCTCTGTTATAAAAGGTGTTGGTGGCTGTCTGGACCATCTCATCTAAAAAGGCAGCAGGGTCCTGCTGCTGAAGCTGTTGTAACTTTATCCTGATGTCTGATGCACATTGGGACAGGAATTTGTCTTTTAAAATCACTTATTCCTCATAAAAGTCTAAGTTCAGACTGGTAAACTTTTGAGGGGCCTCTTTTAGCCTTTCCAGAAAGGCAGTGGGATTCTCAATGGGCTTCTGGGTTATTGCTGAGACCCAGGCATAGCTAATTACTTTTTTCTGGGATGATNGGCTGTCTGGACCATCTCATCTAAAAAGGCAGCAGGGTCCTGCTGCTGAAGCTGTTGTAACTTTATCCTGATGTCTGATGCACATTGGGACAGGAATTTGTCTTTTAAAATCACTTATTCCTCATAAAAGTCTAAGTTCAGACTGGTAAACTTTTGAGGGGACTCTTTTAGCCTTTCCAGAAAGGCAGTGGGATTCTCAATGGGCTTCTGGGTTATTGCTGAGACCCAGGCATAGCTAATTACTTTTTTCTGGGATGATTTTAGTCTTACCTTTACACAGATCATAAAATGATCCCTTCCCCAGATGTGCTTAGGGCTATTATAGTTCCAGTTAGGATCTGAGAAGGGGGCTGCATTTTCCCCCACTGGGTATTTATCGCTGGACATGTGAAGCCCTGTAGCATACCTTCAGGCTTCCTTTAAGACCCTAAAATACTGAGGGTCAGATATAGTTTGACCGAATAGGACCATGATGTCTTTTCATGTCAAGTTAAAGGCCAAGGTAATGTGTTGGAATGTATCTATATATTTTCTTGGGTCATCTGTATAGCTTCCCAGGTCTTGTTTGATCTGTCTTAGTTCTAAGAGGGAGAAGGGCTTATAGACACAAATTCTCTTTCAGTCCAATTAAGGGACATACTCAAGTTGGCTTTTGTGGAGGGGGTGCTCCCAGATATGGGGGCACGTTTGTATACAAGGAAGGAGCACCAGGGAACTCGGGTGCCATAGGAGGGGAGCCTTCACAGGGGTTTCCTTCTCTTGATTGTCAGTGCCTAACAGCATTTGCCTAGTAGGCTAACTTTTAGGGCATACAATAATCCCATACTTAAGACAGAGTTCCTTCATATCTCTTAGAAGAAATTTTGGACATAGGGGATCTCTGTCTGTTTCCCTTGTCTTTTGCAGAATAAGTCTTGCTGTAGGATGGTACTGTAACTTAAATTCCCATCCTCAAGCCAGTGTTTCTTGTGTCCCAGAGGATACTATGGCCACTCAGTGGCACAAAAGAATTTTAAGCAACTTCCCTTAGAGAATTGAGCAGCACCTCCAGGGTGTCTGCTGGGAAGTGGATTGGTTATTTGACATTTGAAAGACAGTGATGACATGGAGGAAGAGAAAAAAGAATAAAACTAATAAGCCTCCTATTTTATGGGTAGACTTCCTTAGGGGGTGAGTCTTTGTGAAGCTTATCCTGCCCAGTACCGTTGCAACCTGAGAGCCGGGTGTCCCTGTGTCAGGGTGCAGATCCTAGGCAGGCTGAGGCATGACAGCCTCTTGGAGATCAAATTCCAGGCAGGTCAAGGCAGGTTGGCCTCCCGATAATTGGGTCCCTGGGCAGGTCGAGGTGTGTCGACCTCCTGGGGCCCATGGACTGGTGAGTCCCTGAGCAGATTGAGGCGTGACAAGCTTCTGAGGACCAGATCATTAGATAAGTCAAGACAAGTTGACCTCCTGGGACCCCCTGACTGGAGGTGGGCATCCCCAAGCTCTCCAGCATGACCAGTGCTGGGTAGGATTAAGGGGTTGTAATCTTAACTCATTACTGATTTGTCTACCATGGGTGGGAATAGATATCATGATGTAAAGCAATCCAAGCCTGTGCTCTGAGACTAGGAACTTACTGAAACAGCCATAAACCTTACCCTCCTGTTGCTCTTGAGGTAATATAAATTACTGATTTCCTCCCCTAGTCCTCCATAAGAGTAGTTTAGGGTGTCTCCAATGATAAACATTTAACTATCATAGACCCACTCTAGGTAAAAACAGTAGTAATGACAAAGGAGTGAATTACCTGGTCCTACTAGGTACATTACGAGTATTTTAATAATAAGCTGGATGGAGTGGTGTTACATACAAGGGGGTACGATCTTGGTTGTAGGAGTTAGTAAGTGGCTTAAGAACAAATTGATAAGATGCAACAGACCAGATGTTCCATAAAAGTGGCATGGAGATTTGATCTGGGGGTATGTTTTAACTTTCAGAGAAGGGTAGTAAGGGTTTGGGCCCAAATGGCCTGCAGGGCTAACTCCCAAAGTGACAAACATTGTCCCTGGAAGCCCAATTACCCTTGAAGGGATGCCACCAACAGGTGGATTTCTAGCAGGCATTGTGCACCTGTCACCTGACCTAGCAGGCTCACTGAGAGATGCTGTTGTTGCACATGTTGTAGGAAATATGGAAAATGAAGGCATGAATATCTGCAGAATTGGATATTATACAATATTTCCCTTCCAAGGACCAGCTATTTTCTGGTTGTTCCTTCAGAAGATTGTAGAGGCAACATTGTGGGCCCAGACAGGGCTCAGGAAAAGAGCATGAAACTGGAGGGAAGGGGGCAGGGCACAGCCTTTGAAATGATGACATAGCCCAAGGGCATAACATAAACCAATTAAAAATCAAATGGGTCCAAGATGACAAGTCAAATTCAACTAAACCTTAGTCCTCAATCTGCAAGTTAAAGGACACACCCAGAGGTGCCAGGACAGCTCCAAGTCACTGTCAAAAGACCAAGGACTGAGTGGTTCCCCAATCGTTAGAATGACCCTCCCACTCATTAGCATATGAAAGCACCCAGCTCTAGAAAATAACCACACCACATTCCATAGCCGGCAGGTGCCCTCTGTGCTGGCCCACACTCTTGGTGTTTGCTTCTCTCTGAATCTGAACCAGTCTACCTCTTTCTCATTGCTGTGTCTCTCACTGAATTTTTTTCAATGAGACAACAAGAACCTGAGCTTCACTAGGTCCCCAAATCAGGCACCGTGGGTTTTGGCAGGGTTCAAGTTCCAGTCAGACATGACCTAGTGACCAAGCTTAGCACAGAGTCCCTGCCACGTGGGTTGGAGTCCCAATCTTAGGTAAACAGTTTCAAACACAACTTTCAGAAATGGGGAGATGATGACCTGGCCAATACTTTGTAAGCAGTGGCATAGATGGAGAGAGGAGCTGAAGGATGGGAGGAAAAAGCAGTGGGAAAAGCATGCCAAAGAATCCCCTTCATAACCTGCTGGAAAATCTGCTAAATACCTGACCTGTGCTCACAGTTTTCGTTGGCTTGATCCTTGGCACAGAGGGGATTAAGGACAGAAGCAAGCCTCACTTGCTCGGGCAACAGCTACTGGAATACAGCAGACACCCTCAGGACACACTGGGGAGTAAGCCCAGCCAGAGCTCTCAATTGCACTGACTTCTGCTCACTTGTTTGCAGGGGCTTCAAGGAAACAAGAAATGAGAGACTGTAAAAGAATTAAGATTTTTTCAGCCATATGTCCTTCCAGCCATATGAGCGAGGACCTCCTGCCTTAACCGGAGATCTCAGCAAATCTGAGACTGAGCTGCTTGAGCTTTCTTCTGAGTTTTTTTTTTTTTTTTTTTTTTGTGGTGTCTTGGTTTCCAGAATGCTGGGCTTCTTGTTCCTTGCCCTGTTCTGGGTTTACTTCTCATTCAGCTTCCACAGCCTGAGCTTTTGTCAAGTTGGGCTTCTGCTGTGCTTGGCCTCTGTCTCACAGGGGCCAAGCCAGTGTTGTTTCAGCCAGGTTAAGTCCAAGAAATGGCACCAGAGATGTCAGGGGAGTGTGTAATTTCTTTTGTTCTGTTTCGCCCCTGCAAAATTTTGAAGTGATGGACAGACCAAGTGTTACAGCTTGGTTACAGCTCAGTTTAAATGGCATACCCATGTTCCAGCTGGGTTACAGCTCAGTCTAAACTGCAGACCAGGGTTACAGCTTGGTTACAGCTCAGTTTTATTTGGGAAGCAAAGGAAAATACATCCTCGAGGCGTGAGGACAGGCTAACCCAAAGGAAGTGAAGAGAAAAGAAGAGAGAGTCTCAATTTTGGCTCCTCTTCTCCTATGTTTTTTCCCCTCCCCCTGAGCCTGTCCTATGTAAATTGGGCTAGCCACGAGTGTGTTTGTTTCACCCAAGGTTCTCACTCTGGTCCTCAGACTTTCCTTTGTTCTATTTTCACTGGCTTTTTCCTTTCTTTGTCTTTTAGTTACCACTATTTAGGGCTCCTTTTTTCCTATTATAACTACCTAACAGTTGGATAGCATCAGTGACTCAATGGACGTGAGTTTGAGCAAACTCAAGGAGATGGTGAAGGACAGGGAAGCCTGGTGTGCTGCAGTCCATGGGGTTGCAGAGTCAGACCCAACTTAGTGACTGAACAGCAACAAATGTAAAAACTCTCCACAACAGTTGTACAAAATTTGTTATTTTATTCACAAAAGTATTGTTGACATAAACTTCTGTCCCATCTTTACAAATAATAAATTACTGACTCTGAGAAGTTAAGTCACATTATTTTCAGATCACACAGCTAGAGATAATAGTGCTATAGGCTGAAAGTTTTCTCTAAAGCCCATATTCACTATTTACACATTTTCAAATGGCCATCAACTCACTTTCTATGTATCCCTTGAATCCCTTGAATGAAAGTCGTTCAGTCGTGTCCAATTCTTTGCTTCCCCAAAGACTGACCAGTCCATGAAATTCTCCAGGCCAGAATACTGGAGTAGGTAGCCATTCCCTTCTCCAGAGGATCTTTCCAACCCAGGGATCCAACCCAGATCTCTTGCCTTGCAGACGGATTCTTTACCAGCTGAGCCACCAGGGAAGCATATGGATGGCAACCATCACTGCCTAGCTCAGATCCAGCATGCTGGAGTGTTGCTGTTGTTCTTCAGTCTCTCAGTCACGCCCTACTCTTTGCAACACCATGAACCGCAGCACGTCAGGCTTCCTGTACTTCACCATCTCCTGGAGTTTGCTCAGACTCATGTCTGTTGAGTTGGTGATGCCATCCAACCATCTCATCCTCTCTCACTCCCTTTCTTCCAGCACTCAGTCTTTCCCAGCATCAGGGTCTTTCCCAATGAGTCAGCTCTTCACATCAGGTGACTAAACTGAATGTCCAGCACCATCCAATTCTGTGTCTCTGGTGCGGATGTGGGTGGCTACCCCTGAGACACAAACCAAATGGTTCCTGGTCTTTGCCTCTCAGGTTCTGCATGACCCCATGGTGCTGAGGAGAAGTAGGAATGTTTTCACTACTGACCTTGTCTGGAGCCTCCCTACCCTGCTGAGCTCTCAGCCTTCTGTGTTCTCAGCTGTGTCCATTGGTGGGACAGGGTCCAAACCTTCACTCTCATCTCTCTGGAACCACGTCAATTCTCTTCATCATTCTTCACATATCAGGAAGCCCTCCTGCGAACATCAACTACTTCTCTGGTGCCAACGGAACTGTATAGAATTCTTGTTTGTCACTGCTCCCTCTTTCCTCTCCTTGCTTCATGTGACAGAATGCCTATGATTCCCCCACAACTGCCCCCTTTCAGAAGCTGTCTTCCTCCTTAGGATCCTCTCCCATCCATCCATCTGCTTTTCCCACAGTCCCATCAGCAGCTCTCATTCAAAGGCTTGGGATTCCCTTTGAAGCCTTTGTTATGGAGATAAACAAAGAACAATAAAAACACAAAGGGAGCAATTAATTCTGCATTAGGGGAAGCAAGGAGGACATCAGAATGAAGGAGACTTTGGAGTTTGGCCTTGGAGCATGATTTAGTACTTAAAAACTCACCAAGAATTCAACCAGAAAAAAAATCCAGGCTTTGGCTATCTCAATTCACTGTCCCGGATGAAAACAGGGATAAGTGATATTTTTTAACTTGCTGGGCTTCTAAGCCATTAAGTCCAGGCTGCAGAGAGTCGGTGGGGCTTGGGATGATGCTAGGGAAGGGAGAGAAGGAAGTCAAGCACTTCGTCCCTTTCATGTTTCCCTCAAGGTAAACTCTAACTTAAACACTACCAAATCAAGTAAAATAGAGTTGTGCTCTAGACTGCTGCCTTACTAGGTCAGCTGTCACCCAGCTGAAACTGTTAGGAAAACACACAATACATGCTTTTATACAAGGAGCTGGTTGCCTTAATTCTTCACTTTTATGTCATTTATCTTGAGCTTAACCTTGATGCCTTCCAGTCTAGATATCTAAATAAAAACTTGTTGAATAGAAAGACATTCTGAACACCACATTGAAAACAAGGCATGGATGCTAATGTCAGCTTGATTTGAAAATAAATAGTGGAGTGTGTGCTGGAAAGAAAGTTGGCTTTAGGTTTCAATAAACCAGAATTGGAATCCCCATTTTGTCACTTGACGGGGCTCCTAAGGGAAATCACTTTAGCTGTCTGTCGCCCCATTTGCTCATGTTTAAAATGAGGATAAAGATGTCTAATTCAGTGTCTTGTTTAAGATTTAGAAACTGAAGCCAAATCTGTTCTCTGGACCCTGACAGTGAATTGAATGTTAGACTTTTGGGTGAAATGGGAAAGAATAGCTTTATTGCTTTGTCAGGCAAACAGGGCCATAGTGGACTAATTCCTTCAAAACTGTGTGACCCCTATGGAGGGGATAATGAGGAGTCTTATAGTGTTCAAGGAGCAGAGAGTGGTCAACTCACGGACTTTCTTTTGCCTGGTCGGTGTGAGGTGAGTGGGAGTGGGCATCATCTACCTTCTGCTTCCAGCCAGTCTGGGGTCTATGTGCTGGTGGTCAGGATGCAGTTTCCTTCGCCCAGCTAGTGGAGGTTTCAGCATCTGCAAAACAACTCAAAGATATTTCTGTGTGTATCCCTTGAAAGGGAGGGCTTCCCTGATAGCTCAGTTGGTGAAGAATCTGCCTGCAATGCAGGAGACCCTGGTTCAATTTCTGGGTCACGAACATCCACTGGAGAAAGGCTAGGCTACCCACTCTAATATTCTGGCCTGGAGAATTCCATATACATAGTATATGTACATATGTATATATACATATATATATATATATACTTATATACATATACTAACATATGTATATAGGTACAGTCCCTGGGGTCACAAAGAGTGGGACACGACTGAGCTACTTTCTCTTTCACTCAAATGGGAGCCAGGACTCTCCCCCAAGGTTGCACTATGGTTTCTGGGCTTCTCGTCCCTTGTTTCAGCAAGCCCTTTCTTCCTTCATTAGCAAATGTTTGAACCTGCCCTGCCCATTGGAACCCAGGGAAGGTTATGGAGGCTGAATGAAGCCTATTTCCTGTAATCAAGAAACGGGGGACACAGAAGCCCTATCTTATCCTACTCGGTATCGAAACTACATGTAATGCATGGTACAGAGGCAATAACAGGATTACAGCATATGAAATTAGAAACTGGCTCCTCTAGCCTTAAATCTAGTCATCAATTTCTCTGTTTTTATTTTCTAATATGTAAAATGTAGATACATACAGAGTCTCAGACTTTACCGTTTGACATGCGTGTGAACCAAAAAAATGCACAACTGACAAGTTAAGAAATACGTTTTATTCAGGCTTTACTGAGGACTCTGACCTGGAAAAGACCTCTCAGATAGCTCTGAGGTCCTGTCCCAGAGAGACAAAGGAGGAGCCAGGGTATGCTCATAGAGAAGTTTTTGGTTGTAAAAAACAAAACAGAAAGAAACTTGTGATAGAACATCAAAAAACACACATCTCAAGGTAATGATTTTAGTGTTTTTGGAAGATGCAAGAGCCTGGGCTCATTGAAATCATTCTCTGATATGCACCTTAACTCTCTAGGGTCACCCTGGTGAGGATAGTCGGTCACCCAGTCAGGTCCCACTCTTTATGACTCCATGGACTGTGGCATGCCAGGCTCCTTTGTCCACAGGATTATCCACAAGAATATCGAAGTGGGTTGCCATTTCTTTCTCCAAGGGATCTTCCCAGCCCAAGGATGGTACTGGAGTCTTCTGCATCTCCTGCATTGGCAGGCAGATTCTTTACCACTGAGCCACCTGCGAAGCTCATCTAGGATCAGTACCCTGCTTTTTTCATCCTGAATCCCCTGAGAGTGCACTGCTGGGGGTGGCTGTGGTGGTTGCTGACTTTATGGACTTGATATCCTTTATTTACTGAAATTTGGGGTGACATTTTTTTGCCAAAATTGAAATTAGGTGAGGAAAAACATTTTGTAGACTCAAGGGAGTTACATAAAAGTAGATAATTATAATTTATTATATCAGTGATATCACACTAACTAGTTTTTTGACTCTCTAGCCATTTGGTTGCCTTTTGATAACTGTTTAACGATCTGCAAATCTCCCAACGCTAAATTGTGTAATTAGAACTGAAGATTTACCTAGGTCTCATATATATACATCTTGTCATTTGTTCTAAAATTTAAAGACAAGCAGCCATCAAATGATGTATTATAATGTCTTTTTAAAATATCCACTTTCTTTAGGCTTTTATTTTATCTGAGTCTAGTTAATGCAGACTCTAGAGTGAGATTATACTTATTTAGGCTGTATTTTCTTAGCTGACTCAATCTCCTTGTCACTTTCATCATAAAATGGCTGTTTGGGTCTCAATAGTTGTGTCAATTGTGGATGTGCACCTGCCCTCCACCTCTACAAGGCTTTCATCACGTGCTACTACAGCTGCTGACTTTCAACTCCCCCTGAAAGGAGTTCAGGCTGGAGAGCAGAAAGGAGGCGCTCTGTGCTCTGGGCACGTGGTGGGGTGAGGAGATTGGCGGGACAGGTCTTCAGATAGTTGTATATTTTTGGAAGCAGATTTTATGAGCCCAATTCTTGTATTTCCTCATATCTAGAAAAACACTAAAATCCTTCATAATGACGACTGTTCCTCATGACTAGCAGAACCCCTTCTGCAAAAAATGTGTGCTTGATTGCATGAACTCCCCCTTCACCAAAATTACACATATAATTACCGTCCCCCCTGCCTCTTTGAAGCAGTTTCTCAGAGTTATCTGACGTGCTGCCTCCTGGGCTGCAGTCCTCATTTTGCCTCAAATAAAACTTAACTTGAAGCTCTCACATTCTGCATTTTTTTTTAGTTGACAGTTGTTTAAAAAATAAGTTTCAATTCATTTTTCAAAATTAATTTTGTAAGGTATTCTCCCATCTGAAACAGGCTTAAACCACCTTCTGGTTTAAGCCTCCCCTACCGCTCACCTCCTCACACTCTCACACTTTGGAATCCACCCCACCCTCAAGTTGTCTCTTCAGACACTTCATGAAATCTCTGGAGTTCACAGAATTGGGTTCATAAGACTGAATAACATGATTCATTTACCTTGAAAATTAAATGTAAAAGAACAAAAATCCCGTATGTCACCTTCTCTCTGAAATTTTCTCGTTTCTCTTAGCTGAATAAAATTGTTCTTCTTCCCCCTGTAGTCCTAGAGTGACTTAAAAAGATTTCTCCGCACACAGCAACTGTTAGGAGACAGGTAGCAGGCTTCAGTCCCTACTATGATACACGCTTGACCTATGTTCATGGCCAAGGCCTCCCTATCTCTTTGCTTCAGCTTCTCCATCTGTAAAATGTACAAAGTAACAGTTCTTAGAGTACTTTATAAAATACTGCACAACAAATATAGAACTATTCATAGATGGGGGGAAATGATGTAGTTTGTAGGTGCCTGGAAATAAGGTTTTCTGAAGTGTCTAACAATAAGCTTCTGATTGCCGAGACATCCATTTCAAATACATCCCTCTGGAATCAAGGCATTGCCAGCTGCCTGACCTAGCTACTCACTGAATAGCTGGATAAAGAGCCATGCTGTTCAAACCATGAAGGTTCCCTCATAGGAAGCCCTGGGTAACCTGGGTAACTTATTCCTTTAGTGCCCAGCTTCCTGATCTTAGGCTTAAAATTCACCAGTAAGGTATGACCCTATGAAACTCTGAGCACCCCACCCTCCACTCCAATGAAGGCAGAACCTTTCCACCCCACCCCGTTCCAAAGCTTTCTGTGTGGCCCCAGCAAGCAATGTGGCCTCCAGATCCTCATTTAACTCAGCACAATGTCTTTGACATGCATTCACATTATTGAGTGTATCAGTAGCATGCTCTTTTATATTTTTAAAAAGCATTGTTTAATATACTTCAACTTTTTTATTCCTTCTTTGCATTTGGTCTTTTGAAGCTTTGTGTATTATGGGAAAAGCTGTTATGAATATTACTATCAAATATTTTGTGAACAGACACTTTCATTTCTCTTGGATAAACACCTACAAGTAGAATTGCTTAGTCATTGGATAAGCTTATACCTCAAGCTGCTTTAAAACTCAGCATTCAAAAAACAAAGATCATGGCATCTGGTTCCATCACTTTAATGCAAATAGAAGGGGAAAAGTGGAAGCAGTGACAGACTTTATTTTCTTGGGCTCCAAAATCACTGCAGATGGTGACTGCAGCCATAAAATTAAAAGATGGTTGCTCCTTGGAAGGAAAGCTATGACAACCTAGGCAACGTATTAGAAAGTAAAGACATCACTTTTCTGACAAACTCCTATATAGTCAAAGCAATGGCTTATCCAGTAGTCATGTATGAATGTAGAGCTGGACCATAAAGAAGGTTGAGTGCCAAAGAATCGATGCTTTTGAACTGTGGTGCTGGAGAAGGCTCTTGAGAGTCCCTTGGACTGCAAAGAGATCCATCCAGTCAATCCTCAAGGAAATCAGTCCTGAATATTCATTGGAAGGATTGATGCTGAAGCTGAAGTTCCAATACTTTGGCCACCTGATGCGAAGAGCTGACTCACTGGAAAAAAAAACCCGATGCTGGGAAAGATTGAGGGCAGGAGGAGAAGGGGACAACAGAGGATGAGACGTTTGAATAGCATCATTGACTCGATGGACATGAGTTTTAGCAAGTTCTGGGAGATAGCGAAGGACAGGGAAGCCTGGCATGCTGCGGTCCATGGGGTCACAAAGAGTCTGACACAACTTAGCAACTGAATAACAACGTTAATAAGAAAATTATAGTTACATCCAAAATCACTGCAGATGGTGACTGCAGCCATGAAACTGAAAGACGCTTGCTCCTTGGAAGGAAAGTTATGACCAATCTAGACAGCGTATTAAAAGGCAGAGACATTACTTTGCCAACAAAGGTCCGTTCTAGTCAAAGCTATGGTTTATCCACTAGTCATGTATGGATGTGAGAGTTGGACTATAAAGAAAGCTGAGCGCTGAAGCATTGATGCTTTTGAACTGTGGTGTTGGAGAAGACTCTTGAGAGTCCCTTGGACTGCAAGGAGATCCAACCAGTCCATCCTCAAGGAAATCAATCCTGAATATTTATTGGAAGGACTGATGCTGGCCAATACTTTGGCCATCTGATGAGAACTGACTCATTGGAAAAGACCTTGATGCCGGGAAAGCATGAGGCCACGAGGAGAAGGAACGACAGAGGATGAGATGGTTGGATGGCATCACTGACTCAATGGACATGAGTTTCAGTGAACTCCGGTAGTTGATGATGGACTGGGAGGCCTGGCATCGCAGAGTCAGACATGACTGAGTGACTGAACTGAACTGAAATAATCATTGGCTTTCTTCCCTTTCATCTTATTTCCCTCTCTCTGGCATCCCTAACATATATCACTTGCACTCATATCCCTGTCTCAGCATTGATTTTAAGCTTTGAGTTTTTTTTTTTTTTTTTTACAATGTTCTGGTATACTCATTCTTTGAAATTTTACGTATTTGCATCTTAAAGTTTATATCTAATTTTTTTATCTCTTCTGTTATGTATTCTGAACTTTGCCCGTTCATTTTGATTTTCTATATATTTGGAACATTTTGTAGCATTATATATTTTAACTTTTTATGTTATATTGAAGTATAGTTGGTTAACAATGTTGTATTAGTTTCAAATGTACAGCAAAGTGATTCAGTTCTACATACACATGTATCTTTTTTTTTTTTTTTAATTCTTTTCCCATTTAGATTGTTACATAGTATTGCTCAGAGTTCCAGTTTGGAATAGACATGTACACACTGTAATTGCTTTTAAATGCATAAGATACTTCTATTTTTGCCCACCCTAGCTCTCAGCTTTTCTTTTTGTCCTTTATCCATTACTGATGATTTCTGGTGGAGTTGTTGACCCTGTCTGCATGCTCACTAATTTTGTTACAGCTAAGTCATGTTTGCTGCTCAACCTGTACTTTGAGGTCTTTTTAAAATATTTATGTTTATCAAAAATCTCTATCTATAACTGGTTCTTCTGTATAACTCCTTGTCTCCAAGTTTCTCTGTGAATAGTATTTAAAATTACTATAATGTTTGTTTGCCTGTTCCATTAGTTCATTATCTTCCAGCTGGTTTTCTTTTTCACTCTATTTTTTTTTTTTTTAAATTCCTGAGACGTACAGTTGTCTTCTTTGAGGGTTTTAAAAACATTTCTTTGTCCTCCTGACTGTGCCAGCTCACCCATCACCCATGGTAGTGTTGCAGGAAGCAGGCCTTTGCCTGTGGTAAGTTCCTGCTTTGCCATTTATTAACCATGTGGTGCTGGGCTTAGTCGCTTCAGTCATGTCCGATTCCTTAAAACCCGTGGACTGTCCCCCTCCAGGCTCCTCTGGCCATGAGGATTCTCCAGGCAAGAATATCAGAGTGAGTAAGCCTACCTCTTCTCCAGAGGGTCTTCCCAACCCAGGAATCAAACCAGTGTCTCCTGCACTAATTTTTTACCAGCGGAACTAGCAGGGAAGCCCATTAGCCATATTACTAGAACACTTTCTTCAATATAGTAAGCCTTGGATAGTGACTCTGTAAAATGGGAGCAATACTAGAACCTACCTTATGAGGTTGTTTGAGGTGTTAAATGAGATAATACGTGTAAAATAATACTAAAGTACCCAATATAAATAAATGTTATTAAAATGTGGCTGCAATTTCTGTGCCATATATGATTTTGATTCTTCAGCTTCTGAACTATTTGGAAAGACTTCAATACAGAGTATCTTTCTAGACGATCCTGAGTAAGTGATAAAGGTCTTATTTTAAAATTATTCTGTTCATTCTAATTTTCTTGGTCATCTTGGTGGCCTAGAAATGAGTTAATCACTGAAGAAGAGACAGAATTGGTTGAGCATATTGGAGAAATTCAAAGTATGTATTATAATTGATAAAGATTATGTTGAGTGTAAATGTAGGAACTTAGAACTTTCTTCATGTGCTGAAAAATGAAGCAATGTAAGAATCCAGTGCAGATGATACAGGCAAGAGTAGTGAAGGATGCATAGGAAAAATTGAGCAGATACGGGAAAAAGAGAAATTTGATTTGATAAACCAGAAAATATTCCCCTAGACACAGTCCCAATAGACCCACCAGCTGCTTACTGAGAAGGAATTACAACATTTCCCTAACTCACTTTTCAGAAAAGAATTTTGATCATATCACCTGCTTCATGAAAAATATGGATTTCCAAAGTGCAAATTCTGCAGACAATGTTTCAGTCTTGGAGTTTGACTTTTGCACATCAGCCCATCACATTTCTCCTAGGCTTTGAATAAAATATTAGAAATACCTTGAACTTCTTCAGCTTGGAATTTCTCAAACCTGTTTGGTTGTGTGCATGCTAAGTTGCTTCAGTTGTGTCCTGCTCTTTGTGACCCTATGGACTATAGCCTACTGTCCATTGGATTCTCCTCTGTCCATAGGATTCTCCAGGCATGAATACTGGCAAGGGTTTGTCATGTCCTTCTCCAGAAGATATTCCTGATCCAGGGGTAGAACTCCAGTCTCTCATATTTTCAGCATTGACAGGTGGTTTCTTTACCACTAGTACCACCTGGGAAGCCCCCTGTTTGGTTACTAACACATTTATTAAAGATTTAAGCTATATTAATATACCAAAATACATATGTCCCCAGGAGGACCCTTTTGAAAATCATATTGTTGCAAGAACAGGTGAGATGCTCAGGAACCCAGTTTTCCCCTCCTGAAGACATAGAGGGATGATGATTCTAGTCTCTTAGTTTGGTTGAGCCATTGGAATACACTCTGGATGATGGCTTGTGAGTGGAAATGAGGTTGCCCAATGTATCCAGCAGGGCATAAATGCATCTCAGATATTCAACTGAAGATAATCAAATGGAGTGGACACTTACAGAAATGTGGGCAAGGATAAGATAGCAACAGGTGATGGAGAAACATCTGAGGGATAGGTAAACAAGGAGCTGTCATCACCCAGCCTTAAGGAGGAAAGAGAACAGTGAGATTGGAACCCGGTATTAATGAAGCCATGGGACCAGAGCTGCCGCTTACAGATCACCCCTTTCTGCTTGGAGGTGGCTACTAGGAATACAGGCACGTGTAATCAAATGTCTCTTCTGCTCCTGCCCTCTGACATCCCAGCACTGCCTCCCACTGGGTGAACCCAACTGCAAGCCAGAAGGGAGTGGGGTTCTGCAGCAGAGCCCCATGGAGCTCTGGGTGGAAGGTGGTTTCCATACCTCTTCCTCCTCTGTTTTCAAGATGGCATCAGACAAGAGTGGAAGGAATCTTCACTCATTGTCATCCATGGGAGCTGCCTACCCACATGCATGTAAGCTAAATGAGACATTAACTTTGCTGTAATAAAGTCCTGACTCTTCATTTTTAGATCAGCTCATGTTAATTGGCCTGATTAATAAACTAATCAGAAAGCTTATAGTTGACCTTTGACAAACAGCCTTTTTAATTACTATATATATGTATTTATTAATCAGATCTAGAATGATATGTATACTAATTTCATTCAGTTGTATAGGTTTATTCACATCACAAAACTGCTTTTGTCATCATCCTAGTGCTTCTGGGCGTTGTGATAAACATCTGCCTAAATACATGCCCATCAGAATTGCAGGGCCAAAAGTGAGAAGACCAATGAAACAATATCCTTTCAAGAATGTTACTTCAGACAGATAGATTTCTGCCTAGATGTTTCACGTTACAGTGGACTTTCGAAAGAATGAATGCAGATTTCATGAAAACAATGCTGGATAGAAGATCTACTATCAGATATGTCTCTGAAGAAGTTACAGTTAGTAGAAAAATGCAGTAATCTACTAGCTATTGCCAACCACAATTTTAGACTTCTCTGAATGAACACCATCCTGATGTCATTTAGTGAATGAAAAGCATAGATAGAACCGNGATAGAAGATCTACTATCAGATATGTCTCTGAAGAAGTTACAGTTAGTAGAAAAATGCAGTAATCTACTAGCTATTGCCAACCACAATTTTAGACTTCTCTGAATGAACACCATCCTGATGTCATTTAGTGAATGAAAAGCATAGATAGAACCGCATTTAAAATGGAAATTAGCAAAATTTTAAAAATCTCAGCATTTTTTGACCACGTGCTATTAACCAGATCTCATGCTCACATGGGCTTCCCTGGTGGCTCAGATGGTAAAGTATCTGCTTGCAATGCAGAAGACTCAGGTTCAGTCCTTGGGTCAGAGAGATCCCTTAGAGAAGGGACTAGCAACCCACTCTAGTATTCTTACTTGGAGAATCCCATGGACAGAGAAGCCACAGTCCATGGGGTTGCAAAGAGTCAGACATTACTGATTGACTAACACACACACACACACACACACTTACTTATGCTTACATAAAATCTAAAAGTGCTCAGGAATTGCAAACACTGAGGTTAAATAGGAAAATAACTTACCTGTAGGCAAACTGAAAAATAAAGATCTACCTCTATCTAACCAAGAGCTGACACTTTCTACTCTCCAGAACATTGCCCACCACCACTACTGCCTTGATANGGAATTGCAAACACTGAGGTTAAATAGGAAAATAACTTACCTGTAGGCAAACTGAAAAATAAAGATCTACCTCTATCTAACCAAGAGCTGACACTTTCTACTCTCCAGAACATTGCCCACCACCACTACTGCCTTGATATATGACTCTTATACAGCCAACACTGGCTTATCCTGTGCAATATTTTCCGGCATAGTATTTCTTGTTTGATTTTATTATGCATTCAGAATGCTTCCTCCCTGAGTGTTGTTCAATGAAATATGAAATATTTATAACATTGCAGACCATTAAATAAACAAGGGATCCAATTCTGAGTTTGTCTGCCCTCGGGAAACCTTTCAGTTCCACAGAGTTCATTCCCTGGAAGACCTTTCAGGACCCAGAGAACGGAGGGCCTTTGACAGTGCCCTTTCTTTGCTGTGCATTCTTTATTTACATCATGCAATCCAGTATTGAAAGCTGAATAAAAGTGAATTACAAACATGCCAGCTGAATATGTAGTCACATTTTGCCATATTTGATTTAAATTATCCTTAAGAAGCAAAAACATAGCTCTATTTCAAGTTTCATTCAAACTCAGCCTCAAACTCAACTCAGCTTCAGTTTTGTGGAGAAATCACAAACTCAAAAATTGCTAAATGGCATATTTATACTCTTAAAGCACTATATATTATTAAAGTGTGTTTTAAAAATTGTGTACATTGTAGCATATTGTACAAATCATTCTGTGTTTTTAAAACCCCAATCATTCATTTACATGTTGTACATACTGATGCCTCTTGATCTAATTCGTCTGGTTTTAACTACTGCTTACAATTCCATAATCTGAAAACTGAGAACATTCTTGAGATTTTGTCTTGTGTTCATGGATGAATAATGCTGCTCTTTATTACAAAGGAAAACTATGGAGGAGGGACAGGAGTTTGGAGGTGGAGACCAGGAGTTTATCTGGATATGTTTTATATCCTTATTAGACACGCAAATGGAGAGGAGAGGATGAAGAAGGGCTTGACAGTCTGAAGGCCCAAGACTAACCAGCAGGATTGGAGTTAGAAGAGAGAAAGGCATTGGCAGGGAAACGGAATTTAAATGAGGGAATGCTCAGAGAAATTCTAGATGGGAAACAAAAGATGTCTAGTTTCCTGAGGACTAGAAAATCTAGTATTTAGAGATTAAGAATTCAAGATGGGAGAGAGGCCCGTCAGGCTGGAGGGGAATCCATCTATGCCACTTATGTGCATGCATGCCCTTGTGTGTGTCTGTGGTGTGTGTGGTATATGTGGTGTGTGTGTGCACGCTCTTGTGTGTGCATGTGTGTGTGGTGTCTGTGCATGTTCTTGTGTGTGTCTGTGGTGTGTGTGATATATGTGACATGTATATGGATGTTCGTGTGTGTGTGTGTGTGTAGTGTGTGTGCATGTTCTTGTGTGTTTGTGTGTGTGGTGTGTGTGTGCATGTTCTTGTGTGTGTGTGTGTGTGGTGTGTGTGCATGTTCTTGTGTGTGTGTGGTGTGTGTGCATGTTCTTGTGTGTGTGTGTGTGGTATGTATGCATGTTCTTGTGTGTGTGTGTAGTGTGTGCATACTCTTGTGTGTGTATGCATGTGTGGTGTGTGTGCATGTTCTTGTGTGTTTTTGTAGTGTATGTGGTATATATGGTATGTGTGTGCATGCTCTTGTGTGTGCATGTGTATGTGGTGTGTGTGCATGTTCTTGTGTGTGTGTGGTGTGTGTGTGTGGTCTGTGTGCATGTTCTTGTGTGTGTCTGTGGTGTATGTGGTATGTGTGGTATGTGTGCGCATGCTCTTGTGTGTGCATGTATGTGTGGTGTGTGTACATGTTCTTTTGTGTGTGTGTGGTGTATGTGGTATATGTGGTATGTGTGCGCATGCTCTTGTGTGTGCATGTATGTGTGGTGTGTGTACATGTTCTTTTGTGTGTGTGTGGTGTATGTGGTATATGTGGTTGTGTGTGAATGCTCATGTGTGGTGTATGTGGAAGTTCATGTGTGTGGGGGGGTGCATGTGGTGTGCATGTGCATGTCTCTGTGTCTCTCTGTGTGTCTGTAGTACACGTGGCATGTGACCACGTGTATGTGTGTGTGGTGTGTGTGCATGTTCTTGTGTGTGTGTGGTGTGTGTGCATATTCTTGTGTTTCTGTGGTATGTGTGGTATATGTGGTATGTGTGTGCATGTATGTGTGGTGTGTGTGCATGTTCTTGTGTGTGTGTGGTGTATGTGGTATGTGTGTGCATGTTCTTGTGTGTGTGGTGTGTGTGTGTGTGTGCATGCTCTTGTGTGTGCATGTATGTGTGGTGTGTGTGCATGTTCTTTTGTGTGTGTGTGGTGTATGTGGTATATGTGGTTGTGTGTGAATGCTCATGTGTGGTGTATGTGGAAGTTCACGTGTATGTGGGGGTGCATGTGGTGTGCATGTGCATGTCTCTGTGTCTCTCTGTGTGTCTGTGGTACACGTGGCATGTGACCACATGTGTGTGTGTGTGTGTGCATGTGCGTGTGTATTTGAGACCCCAGTTTTGTTCCTCTGTCCATCTGGCCATCCCAGTGACTGTTCCATGTGGCTTTAATTACGGTAGCTGCAGCGTCAGTCCAGAGAGCCTTCTCTTTTGTAGCCAAATCCTTCTTCTTTACTGTGTTTTACAGTTGTGTAAACCATTCTTTGAAATTTATATTAAATCTGATTGGCTTTGATTTAATTTTGCTGTGTCTCTCCTTACATTTTCCAAAACTTCGTTTCACTGCCCTGTATTACTGTGACTTTCTTGCCCCTTACAGATTATTTTATGGCTCAGCACACTGCCAGATCATGCTCATGCCTCTGAGGGCAAATGACCATAATGTTCTCATGCTTTGGGTACCGCTCTACTATGCGCCATGGCATATAGATGGTAATAAGAGGTCTAAATACAAGTTCGTGGTATTAGTAAGATAATAGAAAGATTATATAATCACTTGTAATATCCCATCATTTGGATGCCAAGAAATTAGTTCACTGTTCTCTTCTTAGTTATAAAATCATATTTTTTCTGTATTTTGCTCCTATTAAATATTAAACAAATGAAGACAAGCCACCTCATTATTTATTTATGTTCATTTGTGCTTCTCTCTCTTTAATCTGCTATCGTTTTGGTTGTGTCGGGTCTCATTTGCAGCATGCAGGATCTTTGGTGAGCCCTGCAGGATTTTGGTTGCTGTGCTTAGTCTCTCTAGCTGTGGTGCATGGGCTTAGTTGCTCTTGGGATCTTAGTTCTCCTACCAGGGAATGAGCCTGCATCTCCTGCACTGGGAGGAGAATTCTTCACCACTGGATTACCATGTGAGTATTCATCTGGTCATTTAAATCTGGGTTTGTAATATATGCTTTCTGTGCATGTACAAGCCACTTTTTTTTTTTTTGCTATTTTCTCCTTCCATAACTATATATTTCCAGTATATACACTTACTACTTCAATTTTCAGTGACTTTTATTTAGTGAAGCAGTAATATATTGACAGCAAAAATTACTAAGTGAGACGGCTGGGTCATAATTTTACTAACCTTCACTGGTTTTATTTTTAGTATTTCTATTTAGAAAGTAATTACTAGATTGCAAACAAAAAATGATAACTTAGAACACCGTCACCATATAAATACAAAGAATCATGTGGCACTGTGAAAACAAAAACTCTTAAGTCAATTGCCTAAAAATTCCTTAAAAGGTTCAAAACAGATTCACAAAATATAAAACAAACACTTTTCACAAAGGGCACACAAATATTTTGAAGGGTTAGATTTTAAAATGATTAGTCATTAGGCAGCTGATTTTAGTTAGACTCAGTTTGAGAAAAAATGCTTCTAGATGCATTATTTTGAATGAGCCACTGGAATTGAGAATGGAAAACATCTGGTACAATGTTTGGTTTGGTCAACTGCATGGCTTCCCTCAACAGTGTTTTCCTTTCAGCTTCTAAAAGGGATGAGCACTACAGTCAATCTAGGCCTCAAATTCCTGCCTTCAAAAAGGACTGAAATGTCTGAATGGAAAACCACAGTAATCTGTGGTACGCACCATCTCTTCTATGATACTGGGCAAAAATAAAAACACTTCATTAAGAATAGAAGAACAGAGACCAGTAATATGGAAAATGAAACAAATCAAAGGAAGAACACTGCTGGGTGATCCGAGACCAATTTCATACCTGATGATACCAGATACAAGAAGACTGAAATGTTATCTTCTTATCAACCAAAGCTTTACTAAAGATTTTGTCTGGGAATGGCCAAAGGGCCCCCAAATTGCAAACCTCTTGGCTGACAGTCTGGTCTGTATAGCTAAGAAAGTGTTTCTGCTTTCACGGATTCTCCAAAAGGTCAGCATTTCAACCCTGAATCCAGGGAATCTTCCAAATTGGGAAAAAAATAATAATAAAATTTAATAAGGACTTTGCTAATGGCTGGGGAAAGTCTCTCTGGAGCACTGGTTCTTAACAGGGATGATTCTGCTCCACTCCACGCTCCACCAGAGGACAGAGTAACATTTGGAGGTGTTTCTGGTTGTCACGATTTGGGGATCATTACTGTGGTCTAGTGGGTAAAAGCCAGGGGTGTGTGCATCTTTGCACTAGTTGTCACACCTACCATCTGCATAGCAGACGGCTTACTGATGCTTGCCCAGTGACCAGGGTGTTGGGTGTTGAAAAGAACTGTGGATGCTTTGGGCAGAAAGTTACTGAGACTCTGAGGACTTTGCACTTTACCCCAAAGTCAATGAAATTCCATTGAATAATTTTGATTCTGGGAATGACAGAATTATTTCACTACTTTTGAAAAATGACTTTGGCAGCAGAACTGAAAAGGGAAAATCCAGGCTTAAGGAAGACTAATCGAGAGGCTTTTAGGAAAATAAGAAAACTGCTTATAAGGTCTTTCACCAAGTCAATGTAGGGGAAATGGAGAGCTGGGTAGAAACGTGAGCTATTTCAGAAGTGTGATCTTAAGTAAGATGGCAGCTGGAAACAAAGCTGGCTTTATATTTTTAAGGTTATAGAGTATTTTTAAGTGAAAAGTTAATACAAGTGTGGTGTCTGTGGAAACAAAATTGTGTCTTTAACTAGAACATTGCAGAATGATTTTTACTTTGTATTAATAACTAAGTGCTTAGTAAATTTGCCCAGTGAATGTTTTGTGTATTCAGCTCTGAGCTTGGTGCTGGGGATGGACATGCAAAAGCACAGTCCTCTCCACACTTTTGAGCATGTGTAAGGGAGTGGAGGAGACATACACGTATGTGGGAGCATTTTATATGTGCACAGCTAGGCGCTGGATCCCAGGGAAGGGGGAAAGTGGTGAGCATGTACAGGGCAGTGTGAAAGGTTACCTGGAGATGACATCCTTTATTTCTTTTACCCCAGATGAGTTTTGTTGGCATGATGATGAAGGTGATGCTAAGGATGATTGTGGTGGTTCTCCATGGTGCAAGTAGTAATGAAAATGAAATCTTATTGAGTGTCCCTGAATACTTCCCTGGTGGGCCTGTGGTTAAGACTCTGTGCTCCCAATGCTCAGGGCTTGAGTTCAACCCCTGGTTGGGGAACTAGATTACACATGCTGCAATTAACAGCCAGTGCAGCCAAAATAATTTTTTTAAGTCACTGTTCTTAACCTCTAATCCAACTCTTAAAAGCACAAGTTGAACTATTTCTTATTACAAAGATGATTTAACTACTGCTGACTCCACCCTGGTAAATAAAATCCAGATTATTACTTTTCAGTTAAAATTTCTTTGCCAGCTTCCCCCTTCACTACCAGTTTTCCAAACAGTAGAATTTGTCAGCATATATCGAAATTCTCCCTAACTGAAAATATTGGCTGCTTTCTTAAAATCTCTTATTATGAAGTTTAAAACTAGTAAATTAGAGGACATTTCATAACATAAATATATTCCTTTAGTTACTCTAAAAGACTTCCAGGTATAACATTACTTTTTCTTAGAATTACTGTTATTGTATTTCTAAGGGTTTTTTTTTTTTAGCATTTTACAGTCTTTATTGAATTTGTTACAATACTGCTTCTGCTTTATGTTTTGGTGTTTTGGCTGTGAGGTATGTGGAATCTTAGCTCCTAAACCACAGATTGAACCCATACCCCCTGCATTGGAAGGTGAAGGCTTAACCACTGGACCACCAGGAAAGTCCCTATATTTCTTTATTTCAAATCTGACAATACATTCACTAGATCTAAAAGTTTCAGGTTAGTTTCCGCCCCCCCCTTTTTTTTATAGTTTTCATACGAAAATTTTAAAATACTCCATTATTTTAGTCAACCTAAGCCACAGAGCCTTTTCAAGCTTTTTATTAGATATCCATCTCCAGATTTGTTCCTGCTCAGTCTCCTGTGTCTTATGACCACTGAGGGTGGACATTCAAAAGATTGGCTTTGGATATTTGCCCTCAGCAATATTTTATTTCCTACTCTAAATCAACCTAATGCGGTGAGGAAAGAATATCATGAAATGAATGCCTATCCTACCTGGAGGTATAGCTCCACTTTTATTCTGAAGAACTGCCTTAAGGTCAGCTGTAATTATCTCAGAGATTTTAACAGACATCTTCCAACACAGGTTCAATGCAAGACGGTCTTGGAGGCATAGGGCATCAATCACAAGTAGGAGTCTATTCTCTCAGTGTCTATAAAAGAAAACCCTTATTATTATTTTTTTAATATCTAGAGATTCTTTACACTGGCTATGTTTTATTTTCACTTCTTCAACTTCGNAAGGTCAGCTGTAATTATCTCAGAGATTTTAACAGACATCTTCCAACACAGGTTCAATGCAAGACGGTCTTGGAGGCATAGGGCATCAATCACAAGTAGGAGTCTATTCTCTCAGTGTCTATAAAAGAAAACCCTTATTATTATTTTTTTAATATCTAGAGATTCTTTACACTGGCTATGTTTTATTTTCACTTCTTCAACTTCGACTTCGTGTTACAGACAAAATGCATGTATGGCTGGCCCCCAGGTTCCAAGGCTGACACTGGAAACCACAAGATGATAATACTGGAAGGTGGGGTCTTTGTGAAGTGCTGAGACGTGTAGGGTTGAGCCTCCAGGAAGGGGTTGGAGTCTTGATAATGGAGACCCCAGGGAGCTCCCTCACTCCTTCTGCCATGTGAGGACACACCAAGAAGACGGTGTGTCCTCACATGGCATAATCGGGCTCTCCTCCAACACTGAACCTGCTGGTGACTTGTTCTTGGACTTCCCCAACCTCAGCATTGTGAGAAATAAATTTCTATTGCTGACAACCCACCCAGTCTATGATACTCTGTTANCTTCGTGTTACAGACAAAATGCATGTATGGCTGGCCCCCAGGTTCCAAGGCTGACACTGGAAACCACAAGGTGATAGTACTGGAAGGTGGGGTCTTTGGGAAGCGCTGAGATTTGTAGGGTTGAGCCCTCAAGAAGGGGTTGGAGTCTTGATAACAGAGACCCCAGGGAGCTCCCTCACTCTTTCTGCCATGTGAGGACACACCAAGAAGACGGTGTGTCCTCACATGGCATAATCGGGCTTTCCTCCAACACTGAACCTGCTGGTGACTTGTTCTTGGACTTTCCCAACCTCAGCATTGTGAGAAATAAATTTCTATTGCTGACAACCCACCCAGTCTATGATACTCTGTTATACTTTGTCCTGAAATGACTAAGATACTCAAAATTAGACTGGAAGTATAGATCATGATTATGGAATAATTTGTGTGCTCACAAATGACATGCATCTCCGTTAAGAACTCTTTTTAAAAGAGAATTATCATGTCACCAGGTAATAACTCCCTGTTGTGATCACCTCTCTGAGGTTTGGGATTTATTTATTTATTTTTTTAATGCAACAAACCCTAGTGTATCCTAACTAATACCCTCACCACAAAGGGCCATTGACATGATTCATTACATTAAATGGAGAGTGCCAGAGAAGAGTCTGGCCTGGGGGACATGCTCAGAAAATGTCAGTTCTTGTTACTATTCATTTTGGTACAGAGTTTGAGACACAGTCCTTTGTTGAGAAATATGTTTTGTCAGTTAACAAACTAATGAGGGACTGGCAATTAAGTTCATCATGGCAGATGTGGGGTCCTCACGGGAAGGTGAAGCACACTCACAGATGTAACCGAAAGGGCTTTAATGAAGGGACTATTTGCCAGGGAAGGGAGGGTCATAGGAAACCCACAGGAGACATCTAAGTTTCCAGAGATAAACTACAGGAGAAAGCTTTATATCCCTCAGGGCTGAAGGGACAAGGGAATGATAAGGAAGAGTTGTAGTTAAAGCAAGAGATACTTTGTGGAGCTGTGGCTTTGGGGGACAAAGGAAGGTCCCATTAATCTCTCAGCAGGGAGGCTGCCAGGGGAGTAAACGGCCACCTCTCCTCCTCCTCCAGTTTCCTGCTGGAGCCCACAGTTCAGGGAAACCCAGCTGACGCAGCCCAAGGAAGTCGGGAGCACAGAGCAAAGGGTGGTGCCGGAGGGCAAAGAACCCAACGCAAACCACAGGGAGTGAGAGGGGGGCTTAGCACCACATGCGGCCATCTAACAGAGCCCTGACTCTCACCACAGTGGATACTGCAATTCTGATCTTTATTCCCCCAGGCTCAGAATATGTTCTGTCTTAGTTGGAGGGAAGAGATGAGCAAAGATGACATTGAAGTCCATCGAAGGAGAGGCCCTGTCTTTCCTGAGGGTTTAGGACTGTCACCTTATCTGCCAGCTCTCACCTTTTCACTGTGTCACAAGAAANGTCCCTCAGGGCTGAAGGGACAAGGGAATGATAAGGAAGAGTTGTAGTTAAAGCAAGAGATACTTTGTGGAGCTGTGGCTTTGGGGGACAAAGGAAGGTCCCATTAATCTCTCAGCAGGGAGGCTGCCAGGGGAGTAAACGGCCACCTCTCCTCCTCCTCCAGTTTCCTGCTGGAGCCCACAGTTCAGGGAAACCCAGCTGACGCAGCCCAAGGAAGTCGGGAGCACAGAGCAAAGGGTGGTGCCGGAGGGCAAAGAACCCAACGCAAACCACAGGGAGTGAGAGGGGGGCTTAGCACCACATGCGGCCATCTAACAGAGCCCTGACTCTCACCACAGTGGATACTGCAATTCTGATCTTTATTCCCCCAGGCTCAGAATATGTTCTGTCTTAGTTGGAGGGAAGAGATGAGCAAAGATGACATTGAAGTCCATCAAAGGAGAGGCCCTGTCTTTCCTGAGGGTTTAGGACTGTCACCTTATCTGCCAGCTCTCACCTTTTCACTGTGTCACAAGAAAAAAGCAAGTTAAAAAGGGGAGCGGTCAGAGTGGACAAAGTAGATGGCTTGTAGTCATTGCTTTGAACGTAAACTCCTGAGCCTAATAACTACTCATGGATACTCTTTCCTTCCACCCATTGTCCTCCAGTCCCCATCCCAACTCTTCACCACGCACCCTAATACACAACACGTCAATCGCTCTGCAGCCTAAGAAGAGAGCGTGAGGATAATCCTGAGGTTTTACATCAGACAGCATAGGTTCTGATTTAAATGACACCAATTACTACGTAGCTTCTCTCAAATATGGGCGTTATTTAAAATGGTAGATTGTTGTGAGGATTATGTTCCATACACGATATGACTATTTCCAGTTTCCATTGCTTTATTCCTTCAGGCTCTCTCTGAGGGATATTACATAAGAAAGAATGAGGAGCAGAACAGAAAAATTTTAATAAAAGTAGAAATTCATAGGTTATTCCTCCTTTGGAATTAGTCTGCTCTGTAGAAAAGTATCACTAAAATGGTCTTGTATCCAAATGTTTGATGGGGTGTCTCTGGGGTAGCCGTGTAACAGACGATAGAATCCATAAATCTGTTCTTTTGTGGAACTAGCAGCACACAGAGAGCAGGTCTAGAAGCTTCCTTAGGGGCCTGGAGTCTTCATAGAAGATAGCATGGTGACCAACCCCGCCCACCCAGGATTATCACTTGCTGTCTTCTGAATAAGGCAACCTCAGCTCTGATCCATCATCTGCCTGCTGGACAACAACTCCAGAGTCTTCATGCTCCTGGTCTTGGGGGCTGACCCCAGAAGTGGTCAGGCTGTGCCAAGACTCCCCTGACTCGGGCCTGGGAGAAAGACCAGTGTATTAATGCATATAGTCCACAGTGACCTTAACTGATTACGTCTTTTAAATTTATTTTCTAAAGAGAAGGTTATTTGGAGGCAAATGGAGAATAATTACGCTGACTCACCCTCAACTGCCAACATTAAAGAAAAGTAGTTTAATCTACTCTAGCAAGAGAAGTTTGCTAGTGGAGGGCCCGGATACAGGAAATTGGCAGAAATATTCTGAGTTTTCTATTTATAGGAGGCATAGCAGGAGCAAAGGAGAGAATATATTACTTGAAATATGCTTACAGAGTTTTTTTTTTTTCCTTTAACAACACTGGAAAAAGGAAGTACTTATAAAGGTTTTTAAAGCCATATAATGCCACTGTAAAAAAGTACTCTGTAATAAACAGTATGAAACCCCATTATAAAAGTATTTGCTAAACTCATAAACCTTCATTTCCAAATAGCCTGATCAGACAGTAATACCTCATTGGAGGAAAAAACCCTCATTGAATATGAGTATATTCTTTCCACTGTGAGGAAGACTCAGTCTCAAGTTTTTGATTTTAGTTAGTTATCAGGATCCATGGACATTTCTCCATCAATAGATCTTCAAGCAGGTTATTACTGACAACCTCTTGGTAGTCAGCATCATGCTAAGTGAAACAGCGAGAAAGGAGAAGCATAAGGCCAGGCTCTCACCTTAGGGCAGCTTTTCATCCTCTGAGGAGATGGAGAAAGACGTTCAAAAGTCAACTGTGTAAAATCTTACAGAATAAAGAACTGCCTACGTGCGTTCATCCATAGTCACCGCTATGGAACTTCAAAGGTGAGAGGTGGAGTTAAGTGTCCGTTGCATTGGAGTATACTGATGACGTTCCATGGAGAGGACCTGGCCAGGGTTGGAGGCGCACTTGGTGAGAAACACCAGGCAGTGGGAGAAAGAGGGCGTATCTTAGAAAAGAGATGTCACCTCAAGAAGCATCACTTCTAGGTCCCCAGACTAAACACTTATGACATGACTGTTAATGCACAAGGCTGCACATTTTAATGGCTCTTGAGAAAGGTGACCTTAATGGTTCCACTCCTCTAGTGACTCTGAATTGAGAGGCCTGGAAATATACGGAGAGTCTGTTAGTGCTGGTATAGAGGCTGCCCCCTGGAGAAAGAAGTAGCAACCCACTCCAGTGCTCTTGCCTGGGGAATCCCATCAAGAGAGGAGCCTGGCAGGCTACAGTCCATGGGGTTGCAAAGAGTTCAACACGACCAAGCAGCCAAGCACAAGAGGCCCCCAGGGTGCATTCTTCCTTTTGAAATCCTTTTGTGTGCTGGTCTCTGTCACTCTGCACTAGCTTTGCAACTGAAAACCAAGTCCAGTCCCTATCAGCTTCTCAAAGCTCCTCCAAGTGAAAACCGCCATATAAGCAGGGTGATTATTTTTAATCTTTTATTTATTTATTTATTTTTGAAGACTAGCACTCCTGAAAAACCACTACCTGGTATCCAACTGCGTGGCCTGCTTTGAAATTCATATAACCAGAGCAGCTCTGCAGGCACTGTTTTGTATCTCCCTTCAAAACTGTGAGATTCTTCTAAGTTGTATGGGTCTCCAGTTCATTGGTTTCCATTGCTCTGAAACATCTTGCTAATGAATATGCCGTTCTGTACATTCAGTCTACTGTTGAAGTACATTTGAGTTGTTTTCAAGTTTGTGGAGGTTACTATAAATAATGCTCCTATGAAGAGTATTTATTTTCCTTGGTGTACATGTTCATATATTCTGCTTTGAAAATACTTAGGATTAAAATTCCTGGGTCACAGGCTTTATGTACATTCAAGGTTAGTAAATGATGACTGATTGTGTACAAAATTATTGTACAAAGTTACATTTCTGCCAACAGGACTTTGGATTCTCACTGATCTACATATTTACCAAACATTTAGTATCGGCATGTATTTTCTTAATCATCTTCGTGAGTGCATAGTGTCATTGTTTTGTAAACTTAATTTTAATCTGCTTTATTGCTAAAGACATAGATCAGACACTTTAAAAGTAATTGTTCTTGTTTATATGGATGAGTTATTTACAAAGCATCACTTCTCCTGAATAGTTTTCCACTGTGTGGTTTTTCTTTTTTGTTCCTCTGATTATAGATTATTTATGTATCCTGGATCCCAGTCCCCTGCTGTATGTATTGCAAACATCTTTTACCTGAGTACAGTTTGATTTTTCTCTCTCTTATCTGTGTCTACTCTCAAAGAAGGAGTATAATTTTAATGTAGTAATAGTCTCCAATCTCCTTCTTTTCGGGTTATACTTTTGTATCCTCCTAAAGGAATCATTGCCTTTCCAAAGTTCATGAGGATATTTGTCTATTTTATCTTGGAAAGCCTTTTTGGTTTTCACTTTTGGCTTTACAATCCACCTAGAATTGTTTTCTGTCTATAAGTTAACAGTCAAGTTAATTTGAATTTCACAGAGCCATCAAAGGAGAGATAAAAGGAATGATTACCAGAACCTGAGGCCAGCCCATGAGGAGGAAGCTAAAGAAATAACAATCTGGAATCCCTTTTCTCTTTCCTTCTGATCCTATGTCAGGATTCCCACTGCCTGAGGTAGAAAATGAAACACTTCAGCTCAGCCTCTCTGGGCAGAGGGAAAGGTGGAAACGGAAATGTAGCTCTAAAGGAATAAACCAAAGATGTTTGAAACATCAGGACTACTACATTCAATCAGAGTCAGTCATCAGGTATTCCTTGAGAGACATCAGTTTGGAAAAATAAAGCAGAACAGGAGGTAATTAGGCAACACACCACCTGCTAAAAAGCAGATTAAAGTCTTGATGAATTAAAAAACAGAATAAATTGCCTCATTATATATTAAGCTATGATGCAATGAAATATGTCTCCTGGAATCAGAGTGCCACTCATTTGTTTGGGGCTTTGCAGGCAGGAAAAGAAGCTTAATTTCTTCCCCATCACTGAACATAACTCCAAGGCCATAAAGAGTCAACCGTTGTTTACTAGTTGAATTAACAAATCAGAGCTGATGACTAACTTCCCTGAGATCTGGGATCTATATTCAACCTCTAACACAGGGGTGGAAATGAATCGTACTTGCTCAGACCTGGTGGGCTTGGGTGCGGTGGCAGGCGTGTTGTCACCATCCACCGGGGCTCCAGGTCTGACTGCTGGGAACAGAGCCCTGAGTTAAGAAGCAGGCATCTTGTAGTGGTGATTGCTTCCTCATGTTTGACATTGAGGGGCACAAGTGGGACAAACTTGTTTACACCATCCTGTAAATAGTTAGGAACTAGAATAGAACTGGAAGCCCACTGGGCCCCCCAGTCCATCCACTCACAAGAAGATAAGGTGGGGACAGCTGGGGATACAAGTCAAGACCTTACAGTGCTAGCCCAAATGTCCTCACTAGGCAAGGAGTTTTAAACATTCCCTATGCTTTGGGTGAACTCCGGGAGTTGGTGATGGACAGGGAGGCCTGGCGTGCTGCGATTCATGGGGTCGCAGAGTCGGACACGACTGAGTGACTGAGCTGAACTGAACTGAACTAAACTGATGCTTCTTCTGTGCTGCAGATCCTCCTCCCTGCTGTATCCCTCATCAAACCTCACCCCACTCTCCATCATGATAACTATCTTAAATGTCCCAAGAGCCCAGAAGGCGACTTCATGAATGGAATACATCCCCAAGAAGCACTGAGTTACAACAGAGATGCGAAACACTGTGCAGACTTTCCTGAGCTCAGGAACTCACGGATAGGTGCAGTCAATAAAAATCAATTTCCACTGTTTCACAAATTCCTCTTTGTTACAACACCTCAATTATGCTGCAGTTNACTTCATGAATGGAATACATCCCCAAGAAGCACTGAGTTACAACAGAGATGCGAAACACTGTGCAGACTTTCCTGAGCTCAGGAACTCACGGATAGGTGCAGTCAATAAAAATCAATTTCCACTGTTTCACAAATTCCTCTTTGTTACAACACCTCAATTATGCTGCAGTTAATTACCTTTTTGCTTCACTCCGTCTGCCTCAATAGAAGTTGCAGTTGGATCTATAACACATTTAGATAACGACTTTACAACTTTTTTTTTTTCCTCTCAGAGTTAATTTTAAGAGAACTCTTCGACAGAATCCAGAAAAAAAAAAGGGGGGGGGGGAGAAGCAGAAGCAAACGTAGGCCAGGGAAAATAGATATCTTAAAAGAGATGTGCTGGGATTTTACCCACAGGATTCATCAGCCAAGGGTGTAAAAATACAAGCCTGTGCATTAAAATTACAATCGACACTACAGAGAAGAAGCCTGCCAAGCTTTCCCCCTGGGAATCCTGGGCTCCCCAGATCCCCTCCAGCTCAAGCAGAAGCCCTGAGAGGAGGGGTCTCAAACTGTGTTTGTCAAAACCTGCCACAGGCTGATGAGTATCTCAGAACTGTGTCCTTCCTTCAGGTAAAGACCCTATGGCGTCCCCAGAGCCTCATTTGTTTCCCCAAGTGCTGCCTCCTGTTCAGGGCACTTTGAAGGCTTGTTCCTAGGACACAAAGGACCCAATCCAGTGTAGGGAAGGGGGAGAGGGGCAAGTAAGGAAGGGATCCCCCACCTGATGCCGACATCTTCAGAGCCGTTTGGCTGCCCCATGCCACGCCCATCCCTCAGCAGGACCACCGTCCCGGAGAGGCCTGACCGGAAGCACCTCCCGGCTTGCGGGCAGAAGCTGCCTCGCAACCGTGCGCCTGCCCAGCCCTGTCCTTGCTCCCAGCGCGTCTCTGCCATTGATTTTCTCTTATTTTTCTCTCTGCTTATTCTTGTCTTCTAGATATTTTTATTCCCATAAACAGGGCATATTACTAGGCAGAGGAAAACTCCAGAGTTTTGTTCTGTTTATATTCTATGTTATTTCTGNATGCCACGCCCATCCCTCAGCAGGACCACCGTCCCGGAGAGGCCTGACCGGAAGCACCTCCCGGCTTGCGGGCAGAAGCTGCCTCGCAACCGTGCGCCTGCCCAGCCCTGTCCTTGCTCCCAGCGCGTCTCTGCCATTGATTTTCTCTTATTTTTCTCTCTGCTTATTCTTGTCTTCTAGATATTTTTATTCCCATAAACAGGGCATATTACTAGGCAGAGGAAAACTCCAGAGTTTTGTTCTGTTTATATTCTATGTTATTTCTGCATTTTATTCTAGAAGGGTGCCTCACCTGCTCCTCTTTACCTGGACTCTGCCTGCCCCAGTCTCACCTTCTTCACCAGCAGGAGTTCCAGGGGGCATTACCAGAGCTGCCCAGGCTTGCCACCTGCAGAGAATTGACTGTGACTTCCTGGGTTTCTAATTAAGACAGAACAAAGCACCAAAACAAACAAGTGAAAATGAGAGAAAGGGAGGCTTTCTGCTCTCTCTTACATCAATGACTGGACATGACAGGGAGCCAACTACAATGCTGGGAGCAGAAGCTGCTGATGGGGAAGGTTGACTGCTTTGCATGGTAGCTCCAGTGACAGTCATGTGGCCAGGACATGGAGGCTCTACGCATCTACGGGGAGATGGGCAGAGAAGACCACTGTAGAGGCTGCATTTTAGTTTTGGTAGCCAGAATTTCTCTTTCTTTCTTTCTTCCTATTTTGATGGTCCTGGGTCTTCCCAGCAGAACACAGGCTTTTCAGCTGCTGCTCCTGGGCTTTCTCTGCCAGCAGTGAGTGGAACCAGTCTCTAGTTTAGATGCACCAGCCTAGCATGGGCTCTAGGCCACGTGGGCTTTAGTATTTGTATTGCACAGGCTTAGGGGCGCTGAGGCTTATGCAGTCTTTCTGGACCAGGGATAAGCCTGTGTCCCTCACATTAGCAAGCAGATTCTTAACCACTGGGGCCACCAGGAAAGTCCCAGTGGCCAGAATTTCTAAAATAATTAACTGTCAACTGCAATTCTGCTGTGCNGGCTCTAGGCCACGTGGGCTTTAGTATTTGTATTGCACAGGCTTAGGGGCGCTGAGGCTTATGCAGTCTTTCTGGACCAGGGATAAGCCTGTGTCCCTCACATTAGCAAGCAGATTCTTAACCACTGAGGCCACCAGGAAAGTCCCAGTGGCCAGAATTTCTAAAATAATTAACTGTCAACTGCAATTCTGCTGTGCAGAACCACCTACTACACACACACCAAAACAGAAGAAAACGGGTTGCTTTTAGATCTTTTTAATACAGTGGAATTGATATGAAGTTTTTAACATAACAGAGGAAGTTTGAGGATGCTACTTCCAAGTTTATTTCAAAGACTCAATTGCAGAAGGGAAAACAAATGAACTTTGCTTTATTAGACTACTTTGTAAAGTTAAACAACTTGTTGAGGCAGTACAGACACCCACAAGTTCTCCAGCTCTCAGTCAGTGAGTCTGGTGTAAACAGGCCTCCCCTTACACAGGTACCACTGAAAACATTGCATCCGGAAGCCACAGTGTGATTTCTGATCAATCTGATAAACCTTACAGAGACAGAAAGCAGTCTCAGTTCAGAGCAAGACATTAGAAAATGTAGCCAGAAGTAAAGTATCTGTTCCTAAGTAGCCCCCTCAAAAATTTATAAATTATTCAAACATGCAAGTGCCCAATCTACCCAGAGCTCCTGATGATGTACTTTTATCTGGTTCCTGGCCACATGCTGTGCACTCAGCTGTAACAGTCTTTAATTGTGAAAACACGAGAAAATCAGGAAATCTTTCCTGCTACAAACACATTTCACTGCCTGGGAGAGTTTGCATGTGGTGATAACCGATCTTTCTTTGTCTAGATCAGATAATTTTCTTCTCACAATTAAAAAATTCTCTACAATTTCTGGTTCTTCCCAAGCCTGGCATCATTTGGCCTCATTCTTTGTTCTCTTTCCTAAAAAACAAAGATTGGTCTGCTGGCCCATGAAGAGAAGAACAAGTGTTAGCACCACACTTGCAAAATGCACTTCCACATGAGTGTGTGTGTGTGTGTGTGTGTGTGTATGCGTGCTCAGTCATGACTGACTCTTTGCCACCCCATGGACTGTAGCCTGCCAGGCTTCTCTGTCCATGGAATTTTCAGGCAAGAATACTGGAGCGGGTTTCCATTTCCTTCTCCTGACCCAAAGATTAAACCCACAGTCTCTTGTGTCTACTTCATTGGCAAGCAGGTTCTTTACTGGGTTCTTCACCAGGGAAGCCCTCATATGCAGAATAAAGCAACATGTATGTATATATTCAGATCAAGTCATATATTTGGCCCTAGATAGCCTTTGGCACCCTAGATGGTGCCCTGGAGGGTCAGGAAATAGGCAGATGTGCAGTCTAATCTCAGAGCCCTCTTAGTTATATCTCCCAGCTGCCCTGTCAAGGTAGAACTTGGCCGTGTCCTGTAAGGCAAGGCACCGTGGAGGGGATGTGGAGTTCTTCAGGCTTGGAGATGGGTGAGTTTGTGGACTATTCTGCATTCCATTGAAGAATAACACAGTTAGCTGTGACCAGTCAAGGCAAGACACAGCAAACATCAAGATTTGAAAGATAAAGACAAATCTGGACTTAAACTTTTAGCTACATATGACGTAGATGAAAGCAAAACATCACTTGTTAATTTCTGGGGTCCAGCCTCAGCAGAGTCCAGGGATACCCTCAGGATGAACGGCGTTGGTGAAANGTGACCAGTCAAGGCAAGACACAGCAAACATCAAGATTTGAAAGATAAAGACAAATCTGGACTTAAACTTTTAGCTACATATGACGTAGATGAAAGCAAAACATCACTTGTTAATTTCTGGGGTCCAGCCTCAGCAGAGTCCAGGGATACCCTCAGGATGAACGGCGTTGGTGAAAGAATGACACGGGGAGACCAAGCTTCAGTGAGTGAGGCCCATAACTTTATTTTCAAAAAGAGCTTTTATACCCTGACTTGTACAGAGAGGAAAATGAAACATGCAAAGTCATGAAGAGTCAGCTCAAACATTCCAGCAATTTTGCCCTTATCGAAACCAGGATTTTTTCTGCATACCTTTCCCACAAACAAGGGTCTTATGTTGTGTACATTATCTTCTGGCTTGGAGATATTTTGACATGATATTTGACGTTTGACATTTTATGACCCTTTTTTGATAAAGGTCAACCAGAAAACTTGTTTTCCCTTGAAGTGTTTTTTTTTTTTTTCTTTATACCTGTAATCTGTGTCAGCCTCAGAAAGTACTAAACAGAGTTACATTCTCATGGAGCAAAGGTGCAGTAGGTTAAAACAAAAAAAAAAAACTTATTAGCTCAAAGGTCTGATGTGGTTAATACCAAGGCTACTACTTGTTTTTCTTACATTCCAACTATATTAATTAATGCACTCTCAGGCACACAATGGATAAGGGATATGGGAACTTGGCAGCAAGCATTGGCTCAACAATGAAACCCTTCACCAGTATTATTTTAATAAAACTTTTTCACCCCTCGAAGGGCTCTATATTTTTAGAATCCTTAGGCTTCCTGCGTCATGGTTTGGATCTTGTGAACAATCATATGTGTACCTGCAAGAGTCTGGATAAACAACCAAGCAAGCTCGAATGCTAACAGGTGGTTTGAATTGAAATGCTCGTTTCAGGTCCAGGAGACTTATCAAATAGAGCCCTAAGTTGATTTTCTCCAGAGAAAGGTGGTCGGGGATAGCCCCCCATTAATGTCAGAAGAGTTGGTGAAAGGCATAATATAGTAAACAGTAGAGAGACAGATTTTGGTTTGGGGTAGATGCTTGAGCAGGTCCAGGGAGTCCCTCGAGTCCTGATCTGCCTTGCCTGTCAGGTCTCCTCCACATGACCCTGTCATGGGTGGGATCTCCTGTGCTGGCTCCAGGCAGTTAATAAACAAGAAAGACATAAATCAGGATCCAGGGGGTATACTACTTTCTTCTCGTGGTAAAACAGCACAGACATGAAAGGTCACCTTTGGATCGGTCATTATTAGATTGGGATGAAATTGAAGAGAAAATATAAAGTTGGACACACAGTGGACAGACTTACTTCCAATTAAGAGAGTATTTTTGTATGAAAAAGCTATATGGCACAAGCATAGTGGACAAAGACAAGGAAATTATTATATATGTGATGACTTGGAAGATGGTAAAATGTCCTGTCCCCAGTTACACTTGCAAATTCAGTGTTATCTGAGTAGAACATAAAGAAGATCGATTTTCAAACCAGTACCAACTTAACGAGTGCTTGCTCCAGAGTTCTTTAAGGAAAAATGAAAGTGAAAGTCACTCAGTCGTGTCTGACTGTCCGTGACCCTATGGACTATGGAATTCTCCAGGCCAGAATACTTGTGTAAGTAGCCTTTCCCTTCTCCAGGGAATCTTCCCAACACAGGGACTGAACCCAGGTCTCGTGCCTTACAGGCAGATTCTTTACCAGCTGAGCCACAAGGGAAGTCCAAGAATATTGGAGTGAGTAGCCTATCCTTCCTCCAGAGGATATTCCCAGCCCAGGAATAGAACCGGGGTCTCCCTCCATTGCAGGCGAATTCTTTACCAACTGAACTGATAGCTCAGTTCTTTGAAGACTAGATATTAAAGCCATATCCAAACTTGGAGAGAAGAGACATACTCTTACTCAACGTCTGAATTCTTTCACTTGTCTCTCAATGCTATGGGGGAAAACAGCAGTAGCCCTGGAGGCTGGTTCTTTCACCTACTGAAGGATTGCTATTTAAATATAGTATGAATGTTCTAAGTATTCATATTATCCATGAAAATTCATCAGTTCATCTAAGAAAGAAATGGAAAATTTTATTCCAGCTAAATGTAAGGATTCTGACCCAGGTAGAGCATCTCAGAAAGCTCTGAGAACTGTTCAACCTGTTAGAAGTCAAGGCATGATTATAAGAAAAAAAAATTTTTTTGAGACCATCTGAGCTACGGGGAAGATCTGAGGCAGAGGCAGCAGCAGCAGTAGCAGTATTAGTTGCTCAGTCGTGTCTGACTGTTTGTGACCCCAAGAACTATAGCCCGCCAGGATCTTCTGTCCATGGGACTCTCCAGGCAAGAATACTGGAGTGGATTGTAGGCAGACAGAGGGCTTGACATCAAATGATGTATTATACAACTCAAATCTAAGTGCCATGTGACCCCTTATCAAGAAGGAATGTTATCTCATCAAGAAGGAGTTGTCTTATTGATGCTGGGAGATTGCTGCTACAGATTTCCCCTGTAGTTCAGATGGTAAAGAATCTGCCCACAGTGCAGGACACCTGGATTCAATCCCTGGGTCAGGAAGATCCTCTGGAGAATGGAATGGAAATCTACTCCAGTATTCTTGTCTGGAGAATCCCATGGACAAAGGAGCCTGGTGGGCAACAACAGTTCATGGGGTTGCAAAGAGTCGGGCACGACTGAGTGACTAACACTGCTACACTACCATGATTGAGTTGGTATTTCTGCTGATGGGGTAGATTTGGTGACTATATGATGCAGATATTCAAAGTCTTGGGAGGGAGGAGGCCAAAGGCCAGAGAAATTTTCTTTCTTTCTTTTTTTTTTTTTACATTTCACAATATAAAGAACTTGAAATATTTATATGTATGATGGTGGATAAAAATAAGACAAAAGCACAAAGGTAGGATTTTGTTAGCTCAAAGTCTAGAAGGAAGAATTGTCTGCCATGATTGCTAACATTAAAGCTTAACTCATTTGTTTTTGAGTGAAGTAGGTAAGACACAAGACATGGGATTTAAATCCTGGATAATAGGTTTGATTAAGTGTGCACACAGTCCAGCTGATAGTTCTGATACATACAAATTGACCAGATACCATCCACCTACATGATCTTGTTTGAAAGCTCCTATGGTTGGATATGTTGGTTCATTTGCTCTTAATTGCTGTAAATGCACAGCAAGATGCAGCTTTCACCCCTGAATAAGATAACAGATCTCTAATCCAAGTCTTTCTACTCTGAATTTTGAGCTTATCTTTCATATCAGTTGTCTTGTTTGTAGAAAACTTGTTAATCAGATAGCTGAGAACTGGAGAAGGCATTACATCCAGAGAAAAGGATGTGGGGTGAGGTTGAGTGGACTTTTAAAAAGGGAAACCACAACGCTGATTGTGTACTGTGCTCAATCATGTCTGACTCTGCAACCCCATGGACTTTAGCCTGCCAGGCTCCTCTGTTCGCAGGATTTTCCAGGCAAGAATACTGGAGTAGGTTGCAATTTCCTTCTCCAAGAGACCCTCCCAATCCAGGGGTTGAACCTGTGTCTCCTGCATTGCCGGTGGATACTTTACTGTTGAGCCACCCGGGAAGCCCACAACACTGATTTTTGCTGGCTTAACATCCCAAGTTCTGACTGTTTATGACATAACACGTTAGATGTATGGGCTCCCTTTGTTAACTCAAACAAACAAACAAACAAAAAACACAACTTCAAAGTTGAGCATTATGGTTTTCTTTTGGCAAAAGTACTGAGGACTATAGCTAGAGATATAGCTTCTCAGATGATTCTGAGGGCTGTTTCAGAGGTAAGAGAGGAGTAAGGACATATAGGAGTTTTGCTTGAAGAAATACATAGTCAAACATCAAAAGGTGACTGTTAATCACAAAAACAGACATCTCAAGCTAAAGATTTCAGTGCTTTTCTCTATACGGGAAGATACAAGAGTCTGAGCTCACTGAAATTATCCCTTAGAATTGCATCTTAACTCACAGAGCCAGTCTCCTGTTCTTTTCCACCCTGAATTCCACTCAGGGTGACTGCTCGGAGTGGCTGCCAAGGCTGATGTCTTTAGGTCTGCAGCATCCTTTCTTTACTGAAACGGCAAGTGATATTCTTGGCCAAACTTTGGAACACTGAAATATGTCCACAAATGGAAAGATGGAAAGACTGACCATTTGAAGCAACATAAAATGCTAGTGTTTAAGAATTAATAAGATAAAAGCTACTTAAAGGAATGAATGGCAAGCTAAAATATAGCCCTTAGGTGTTTATATCACCATTCCTTAACTTGCCTGTGATTTAGGGCAGGTGATTAGCTTCCCTTGTATCAATAGTTAAAATTCTCTCAGATCAGTATCCAAAAGTCTACGATATTTGGGGGGACATGATGAAACCAATAGTGTCTTTGGCTGTAGATATTTTAGGTCATTCATTAGAGTTGAAAATTTCAGTGAGATAGACATTATTCATTTCCACCTAAATCCTTTCTTCTTTTCCCATGAAAATGAAATTCTTTGCTTTAGGATATCAGTGTGCCCTATTAAATATATTCACATATTCACAGGTTCTTTCCACTAGCTGAGGTCATGGAACATCAGTTTTTATCAATTATAGACACAGCCTCACATGGCATGGACAATTATTACCTTGCTTTCCCTTTCTGTCTTCTCATGTCTAGAACAGAAACACATGCCCAAAGGCATTCGGCAGTCCTCCTGGGTGCAAGAGGAGGAAATATCTTGGCAGAGCAGGGAGACAGGAAACACCTAGGACCTTGATGACTTCACTGGTCCTCCGTCTTTACTTGCCAGAATTCACTCCTAATGTGGTGATTTGGCAGCAGGAGATGATTCATCTTTGTATTTAGCCTTCATTAGTCAGACACTTGTTTTGTTTTGCTTTGATGTCTGTTTTGTTTTTACAGGTGGGCTCAGTCCTAAACAATACACGTGGTTATATAGTAATTACCTTAGTGGATATTAATAGTTAAGTCACAACTTAATTAGGGAGGACATGTGAGCAACTCTTTACGGGAAACTGCCCTCAGGAGGAAGCTCCTTTTCCTGTCACTTTCATGAAGTCATATTGTAACTAACTTTAAACCAAGCACCCCCATGTTCTACTCATCTCTGATTCAAGCATATCTTTCAAATCTTTTAATTGCACAATACCTTTCCTAACTTGTCTCTTCTTTCAATAGGTTAAAGAAGTAGCAATGAAGAATCGGTAATTAACAGAGGACCAGATCTCTTCCCTAGCTTCCCCTTTAGTAACCTCCAAGCAAAATGTAAGCCCTGACCATGCGACATCTAGAGAAAGGGCATGAGGAGCTCACAAGCCTGCACACAGTGGGGATGATGGTGCCTCTGACCACCTGTCTCAGCGATTAGCTGACACTCCTTCTCTGCTTCCTTTTAAAAATGTTCATAGCAGAGTCTTGGGAGGTGGTTTTAAGGGACCCTGGGTCCCCCATCTACCCAGATTGCTGACATTCATATTAAAACCACTTTTTTTTTCCCCTACCATTCATGAGTATGTAATTGATTTTGTGAGCAGTGAGTAGGGGGACCTGATTGATTTGGTAGCAGATATTGCCACAAAGAGATAGCAACTGCTTTGAAGCTCTATGATATATTGAGACTAAATGAGGATACATGATACAAACTTGAGGCTTTTATAAAAAATATTTTTGAACCTTGAAACAGTAATCACTTGTGGGTCATCATATGTAAGTTATTTAACCTCTCTGTGCTTAGTTTTCTCATCCATAATATTTGAATATTAATAACTATAATATGAATTTATACTAAAAACTGATTATAAAGGACTTTGCAAAGTACATGGAACAAGAGAGAGGCCCACTGCCCAGGAAAAGTCCCCTTTCCTCTTGTCTTTCCCATCACAATTAATTCCTTATAATCTATCACACAAATTGTCTAACAAGCAACTAAGAATCTTTAATAACATGAAAACTCAAGAAAAAATATTAACCTCAGCAATCTTCAATTTCTGATTGATTATACATGCTATCCTCACAAAGCATGTTTATATATAGATGCTTGTATTCCACACACATTCATGCACACACACACACCTGTTGTTCACACATAATTCTTATTTATAAGGTTGGCAAGGACTCGAGGCAGGACAGAGGCAGCTTTGGCTGTGCTTTCTTTAGAATGTTCCTGAATAGTTTAAAGGACATCGTTTTGAAAAAAATTAAGAAGTTTGCACATTTGGTGTTCACACTGAATAAATCTTTGAGCAGTTCGCTTCTAATACTGGTTTCCTTCAGAATCATGTGTTAACATCAGTGAATGATAAGCATGTCACAGCTGTGCTTACCAATTCATCCTAGGCTGTATAGTCAAAACTCTCTATGTATCCTCACATAAGCAATCCATTAAACAATTTTTCATTTACCATAATTGTTTCAGTGCTTTCCATACATTTCCAGCTCCACTACATGGACAAAAAGATATATTTTACACCATCCTTTTCCATTCTCCCTTATCTACTTTTTCTCTATATTGTGATGGGAATCAACATTGTTATTCCTATTCAATCACACATTGAATGCAATATATTAATGTATAAGATTTTTCCTATATTAATGAAAAATACTTTGTTCAGTGGCTGATTATGAGATCATTATGATACTAAGACATTGGTTTTACTATGGTTATTTTTAGTAAAGCTTTCTATTACAATAATTGATGGCCACCATTAGTTATTTTATGGTCCTTCAATATAATGACATTTTGGAAAATTAATTTTCTCAGGATGATAAATGTTTTGGCAAAGGTCTCACAAGTAGATGATAAGAGAACTAAGACAAAACCGGTGGCTTCTACTTTCTTAATCTTGCAATCTTTAGAATAAACACAGAATTTGGAAATCTATATTTGGAATTCATTTTTCAGTACCAAAATGCATGAATTTCATTGATTTAGTCAATCCAACATTTAAGATAATCTTATGTATTTAAACTATAGCAAAAAAGAGGAATTAAATTGAAAGACTTCTTAACATAAAATATGTTTAAGTGCATGAACTTTAATGCTTTCCTTATTTAAGAAATCAAACCTCCTCTTGTGTTCCATTTATTCAGTAAGTCATGAAAAACAACAGGCATCTGTATCCTTAAAGAAAAGACCTAGAGTGAAACTTAACAAATATACATCAGATACAAGATTTCTGTCAAAATACTCTCTAGTGTCAGACATACTCTCACTCTAACTAGGAGAGAATGTGCTACAGACAGGGAACTGCATCAGATGATTTCTCAGAGGATCTGAAAATGCCAATTTACAAAGATTCCCAGAAGCCCTTAAATCTTCTAGAAGTACTGGTACAAAAGAACAACACTTATTCCAGCCACAGGATTTAAACAGTACTATTTCCCTGACAGACTTTTCCAAAATCCTTCCAACAACCAAGGGAAAACTTAGATCTGCCATGGCATTTGGTTGGATTAAATCATTTTATGCATTGTGAGCTATAAGGATGTATCATAGGGAAACAGTAGCTCCTACCTGGAGTATTTATTTATGAGACTGAGAAGGGATGTAAGTAAATCACCTGACTCATATTTGATGCTCAAGTTTGCACAGTCACATTTCCAGATGGTGTTGAATTCAAGGGAATGTACGATACTCATTCTACTTTGTGGTAAGTTTACAATGATTGAAGTCAGACAGTAGAAATGGCCACTCAGTTCTTTCTGGCAAAGACACAGTTATTTAGGACCAATGTGAGCCAAGGGTGGGAGTTTCTGTTTGTTCATATTGTAGCTCCAGCTCTAAGATCAGTTTCTGATATACATATAGGTTTTCAATAAATATTGATGAGTAAATGACAATCCCCTTTCTTCCTGGAGGAATGCCATTTTTAATACTTCAAATCTCTGTATTTAGTTATTGATATATAAGAAAGCTATGGGCTTGCAGGGGCTCAATGGTAAAGAATCTGCCTGCCAATGCAGGACACCTGGGTTTGATCCCTGGGTTAAGAAGATCCCCTGGAGAAGGAAGTGGCAACCCACTCCAGTACTCTTGCCTGAGAAATCCCATGGATAGAGGAGCTTGGCAGCTACAGTCCACAGGATCCTGAAAGAGCTGGGCACAACCTAGCAACTAAAAACAAAACCAAAAAAGAAAGCTGTACTTCTGTTCCTTGGCCTGATATTTATCTTACTTGACATCAGGAAACCCACTTTGTAGTAGACACATTTGCTACTTCCAAGGTAAATGAGCCTTTTTATCAGACAAAGTGAAAATATGATTTAAGGAGCTGAAACAATAGCTGGGTGGTTATATTTTCCTTCTGGAGCATATTATCATGAATGATTTCTCCATCAGTCACCATTCAAATAATAGATGAAAGAAACAATTCTAGAAGTATATAAAAGGTACAATAAAATGAATCACCACCAAGCTTAAAAGCGTTTTTGAAGACAGAAATTAAAATGAAGTATAGATCCCTCACCAGAAGCTGATAATAATTTAGGGATATGTACATTCTATGGTTTTTAACTAACTTAACTTTACATATTAGGTATGATGTGATCTGCTTATCACTGTCATTAACATCGAAACAATTTAACAATGTCAAATGACAGATTTAACTGGTGAACTGAGCACAGGGGGAAAACAGGTTTAAGGTCTAGTGTCTTCTAAGCTATTTGTTATGTAACTTCTCTATATCCCTCACTCTGGTGTTACCATTTGGAAGATGAAACCAGTATTATGAAATGAGAGAGTATAAGACTCCTTTAATCAATTCATTTTCAACCAAGCTAATTTTTTTTTTTTTTTAAGTCAGGGATTTAACCTGACTCTCGATTCTGATAATAAGTTCTTCTGTTCACTTTTGCTGCACTAAGTAACTCATTTCAACCCTCTCCATTTCCAGAACAAATCCTGTCCTTGATAAGCTCCAAGTACCAGTTCAGCAGACAGAAACTAAAACCCTCCACACTGACAGACACAGAGCCCAGAGGGGGGAGGAGGCTACACAGGCCCCAAGGATAGTCACTGACGCAGTGGCCTGAGGCCTGAGGCCAGTGCCCAGATGTCCTGGTGGATGGCCACACTCCTGCTGGCCATTTCCTTCCTCTTGCCTGGACCCCCAGGACAAGCCCTAACTGTGGGCCAGGTACAGGTCATTTTCATCTCCCGTGAATCTTATTGCTGAGGATCTGCTCAGGACCTTCACCCTTCACTTTCTCTGGGGAAAGTGAAGAGGTGAAGCCTGATGCTGACTCCAAAATTAATACCTTCCTTGTAGTCTCAAACTATCTTTTCTGGAGGACAGGTTATCCTTTTCTTTTCTTTTTGCTTCTTTTATTTTTGCTGTTGTTTTCAATTTTGTTTGTCTAGTTTTCATATTCAGTCTATACTGGACTGATAATTTATGAAACACTATAAAAATGAATCACTATGCATGTTTCTGAAAATGCGATGTTGCAAGTTTGTTAAGAGAGTAAATCTTAGAAGTTCTCATTAGAAGGAAAAAAATTATAGTTACCTGTGGTTATGGATGGCAACTAGATTTACCATAGTGATTATTTCACAATATATAAAAATATTGAATTATTATGCTGTACATCTGAAACTAATATACTGTGATATGAGAATTATATCTCAATTTTTAAAAATTGAAATAAAAACAAATAAAAAA
>SJYA01003925.1:0-44123 GCA_006410615.1 Neotragus moschatus | reverse complement strand
GGTGGTCTGGTATTCCCATCTCTTTCAGAATTTTTCACAGTTTATTGTGATCCACACAGTCAAAGGCTTATGAAGCATTTATTGACTTGAAGCATTAAAAGCCAAGATATTCTGCTTTCAGGAATTGTTAGGTCCAGACACTTAAACACTAGGAAAAGGAATCCAGCTTTCCCTTCTCCTAGACCTGCTATGTCTGGGTTCACACTCAGAAAGAGCACAGCTGCTTGATATTCCCAGGAAACCACAGAACTGCCACACAGACTCTGAAGAGGTCGGCTCTGGCCATTTCCAAAGTCCTGAAGAATGAGGATTACAGGCCTAGGTGTTGCCTCCCTGGAACCAAAGGTGAAGTAGCCCTTGTGCTCAGCCTGAGGATGGAGCAGGGAGCTACTCTAGCATGTGCCAAAGGCTATTTGTAGAAGACCAAACAAATAAAAACAACAATGATCGGATCTCGTACAGTTGGCAAAACTGAGGCCTGGAGGTGGAAGGCATCTGACTGGGGCACATAGATGCATTAGGGCAGGTGAGTTGGATGGGCTGGGCAGGGAGGCACCAGAGCTTTATGACAAGGCTAGGGCCAGAGACTGGTCCCAGTGAGGGTCATGCCTGAGACTGGTGTCAACCACCTGGTCGTGGTGAAGAGGAAGGAGAAACAGGAAGGCTGGGGGAGACTCCCAGCAAACAGATTCGTCTTGGGGCTTAGGTACTGAGTCCAGTCCTGAGGCCAGTGAACCTTCTCGGATTCTCACCGCATGCCCGGAGCCCTCAGGTCAGGTCCTGCATGCCCGGAGCCCTCAGGTCAGGTTCTGCATGCTGGCGGCATGCTGGGGTTCTAGGGAGAGAGGGCTGCATGAGAAAACTCGGAAGAGCGAGCCCACTCACCTGTGACTGGCTGGGGCCTGAGCAGCACTTCAGGGCCCCCTCACAGAGTGCAGCTCAAAGAAGAAGGGCAGGTCTCTCCCCACCCCACCCCTCCCTGTGAGCAAAGGCTTGGGGACCACTGAGGAGCTGTTGTCACGCTGGGTGAAGTGGCGGGGCTGCTTGAAGTCAGGGCAGTGCTTGGTGGAGGAACTGGAACCCCAGGGTGGACTTGCCTGTGGCCACCCCGCATGTCTCAAGTGGCTGAGTGAGCAGGGCTATTCCTGTGACAGGGAAGAAGGCTGTATCTCCTGACGCCTCCTGCAGCCTCTCTCGCTGTCCCTGAGGTCCAGGCTGTGTTGAGGGTACGGCACGCAGTCCTTGAACTCAGCCTTGAGACCAGCAGGGAGTTCTGCTCCGAGTTGTCCCCAGCTTGCGGACACTGGCTGCCGGAGCCATGCCTGGACCCTGGGAGAAGACTGGGCCCCTGCAGGCTCCATGTTTCCCCATCGCCTCCCTAGCCTGCCTCATCCATCGAGTCCCTTTGGCCTGCCCTATTCCAGCCCTATCTTCTTGCTCCAGTCCTTACCCAGGGACTAGTCCCAGACAGTCCAGTGCTGGGACAGAGGGTGTGTGGCCCGGGGAGCTCTCAGCGCAGTCTCCTCTGCCTGAGCCCTGCCCTGAGACACACTTCCGGGGGATATTTCCTGGGGGCCCGTGTGCGCTGTGAGCCGTGCTGGAGACTGGGATCCTGCAGGGGGCAGGACGTGTGGTTCTTGCTGCCTCAGAGCCTGCTGTGGGGAAAGAGGAGACTGAAGACAAATTCCACACACAAACAGATAATAAAAATGAGTATTTCAGAGCATGCTAAGTGCCGTGAAGTCGCCAATACTGGGTGCGGTGGTGGAGTGTGACTGGGCTTATTTTCGATGGGAGGGCCCAGGAGAGGCCTCTCTGTGCACGAGGGGTCTGCGCTGAGACCTGTAGGAGGAGCCAGCCCTACAGGGTCTGTGGAAAGATGGTCCTTGCTAGAGAGGGAAGCAGGAGCAGTGACCCTGTGGCCAGCATGCATCCTGCTTCTGTGACAAAGAAAGGCGCCTGGAGGAGAGGGTGGGGAGGGCGCAGAGGCCCCGGTGGAAGCAGTTGGGGCCAGGCTGGGCCTCCTGGCGGGCAAGGAGCTGGGACTCCGTTCTCCCAGTGTGGCCCAGGGCAGGCTCCACCCCAACCCCACCGGTAGCCCCTCCAGCAGGAGGCGTGCTGGCTGTGACACCCGTGAGGCCTTTCCTGGCACCCCTGGCGCCTGCTTTGGCCGTCCATGGTCCAGACGGCATCTCCCACATACATCTGACTCTGGGACCACCTGAATGTGTCCTACCTGCCCAGCACTGGGCTGGCCAGGCTGGAGTCCTCGTCCTCTGAGGAGGCCACCCCTGGAGCTGCTGCGCTGACCTGCACGTGATGGAGGAGACGGCAGGCAGGAGGCATCTGAGAAGCGCATGCAGGGGCTGGGAGTGTGGGTGATGGTAAGATGCGGAGAAGGTGGGAGCAGCGAGAGGCAGCTGGCTGTGGCCAGGGTGGTTGGGGGACTTGCTGAGATTGTGGGGCCACAGAGGTGCTGGAGGAAGGCGAGCCTGTGGTCCCCACTACCACAGACATGCAGTGGCTGCAGCCTGCGAGGGCCCTGTGGCATGTCTACCCCAGTGCTTGGTCCTCCTGCGGCAGGCAACTCAGGAACCGGATCACACCACGCGGGCTGCCAAGCACTGTGCCCGGTAAAAGCAGAGAACACTGAGGACAACTTCAGCCTCTGGCCAGTGCATTTTACCAGTGAAACTCCTAACTCACCCATTCTTGGATCTGGTGAAAACTCATCCTTTCTCGCTGCCCCGGACGTCAGATTGCTGTATCCTGTATCAGTGCTGTAGCCTGTGTGGAGGGTGCTGTGGTCACCACCTCCCGGCAGCTTCTTGAGCTGAGTGGGGTCTGCTGAACACGCTCCACAGTTACGATGGGAGCCCCAGGTGAGGCTGACGCAGCAGAAGATGGGTCACACTTTGAGAAACGCTGATTACAAGGGGGTACAGGGTGAACCCGCCCATCTGTGATGGGCAAAATAATGGCCCCCAGAGATGCCCAAGGCCTAAACCCCAGAACCAGTGAATATGTAACCTTCCATGGTAAGAGAAACTTCGCAGGTGTGACTTTGAGGTGGGGATTACCTCAACCCAGGATTGCCTCGGGTTATCAAGGTGAGCCCCAAATAATCAGTGGGTGCTTAAAAGCAGAAGAGGGAGACACAAGAAGAGTCAGGGAAAGAGAGGTGAGTATGGAAGCAGAGTCAGAGAGATGCTGGCGGCTCTGCTAGTTCTGAGTGTGGAGCAAGGAGCCAAGAGCCAAGGAATGTGGGAGGCCTTTGGTGATTGTGAAAGGCAAGAAACAAATTCTCCCCTAGAGCCTGTAGGAGGAACCAACCTTGCTGACACCTGTTTTAAGCTCAGCGAGACCCACGGGAGACTTCTGACCTACAGAACTGGACACGAATACACTTGCATGTGGCTGTGGTAAAGACTCTGCCTGCAATGTGGGAGACATGGGTTCGATCCCTGGGTTGGGAAGATTCCCTGGAGAAGGGATAGGCTACCCACTTCAGTATTCTTGGCCTTCCCGTGTGGCTCAGCATAAAGAATCTGCCTGCAATGCAGGAGACATGGGTTCGATCCCTGGGTCGGGAAGATTCCCTGGAGAAGGGATAGGCTACCCACTTCAGTATTCTTGGCCTTCCCGTGTGGCTCAGCATAAAGAATCTGCCTGCAATGCAGGAGACATGGGTTCGATCCCTGGGTTGGGAAGATTCCCTGGAGAAGGGATAGGCTACCCACTTCAGTATTCTTGGCCTTCCCGTGTGGCTCAGCATAAAGAATCTGCCTGCAATGCAGGAGACATGGGTTCGATCCCTGGGTTGGGAAGATTCCCTGGAGAAGGGATAGGCTACCCACTTCAGTATTCTTGGCCTTCCCGTGTGGCTCAGCATAAAGAATCTGCCTGCAATGCAGGAGACATGGGTTCGACCCCTGGGTTAGGAAGATCCCCTGGAGAAAGGAAAGGCTGTCCACTCCAGTATTCTGGCCTGGAGAGTTCCATGGGCTGTATAGTCCATGGGGTCACCAAGAGTTGGCTACGACTGAGTGACTTTTCATTTGTTTTGAACCAGTAAGTTTGTGGTAATTTGCAGTAGTGGTAATGGGAAACTCGGACACTGTTCCACAGAAGAGGCTCAGAGCAGGCAGGCAACTTATGGAGGTGGCACCGCAAACTGGGGGCCCAAGCCCTGCACGGTTCCCATTATCTGCTCGAGGGGCACAGTAGGAGGCAGGGAGGTCAGGATCAAGCTGCTGCCCTCGGAAGGGCCCACACCAGGCAGAGTCGATATGTATCGGGCCTTCCTTGAGAGCTCATTTATAGCACAGATGACCAAGACTTTGGACTCAGAGGGTCTGTGTGGGGACCCAGGAATCTGCATCACAGCATCAAAATGATTTTGTCATTATTGTTCCGTTGCTCAGTCCTGTCCAACTCTGCGACCCAATGAACTGAAGCTCATCAGGCTTCCCCGTCCCTCACTATCTCCTGGAGTTAGCTCAAACTCACGACCGTTGAATCAGTGATGCCGTCCAATCATCTCATCCTCTGTCTGTCACCCCCTTCTCCTGCTTTCAGTCTTTCCCAGCGTCAGGGTCTTTTTTAATGAGTCAGCTCTTCATATCATGTGGCCAAAGTATTGGAGCTTCACCTTCAGCATCAGTCCTTCCAATGAATATTCAGTTGATCTTTAGGATTGACTGGTTGGATCTCCTTGCAGTCCAATGGACTCTCAAGAGTCTTCTCCAGCACCACGGCTTGAAAGCATCAATTCTTCGGTGCTTAGCCTTCTTTATGGTGCAACTCTCACATCCATACATGAGTGCTGGAAAAACCATAGCTTTGACCATACAGACCTTTGTCTGCAAAATGTTGTCTCTGCTTTTTAATATGCAGTCTAGGTTTGTCATAGCTTTTCTTCCAAGGAGCAAGCATCTTTTCATTTCATGTCTGCAGTCACTGTCCACAGTGATTTTGGAGCTCAAGAAAATAAAAATCTGTCCCTGTTTCCATTTTTTTTCCCCCATCTATTTGCTATGAGGTGATGGGACCGGATGCCATGATCTTAGTTTTTTGAATGTTGAGTTTTAAGCCAGCTTTTTCCCTTTCCTCTTTCACCTTCATCAAGAGGCTCTTTAGTTCCTCTTCACTTTCTGCCATAAGGGTGGTGTCACCTGCATATGTGAGGTTATTGATATTTCTCCTGGCAATCTTGATTCCAGCTTGAGCTCCGTCCAGCCTGGCATTTCGCATGATGTACTCTGCATATAATTAAAGAAGCAGCATGAGAGTATACTGCCTTGACGTACTCCTTTCCCAATTTGGAACCAGTCCATTGTTCCATGTCTGCTTCTGATTGTTGCTTCTTGACCTGCACACAAATTCCTCAGGAGACAGGTAAAATGGTCTGTTATTCCCATCTCTTTCAGAATTTTCCACAGTTTGTTGTAATCCACACAAAGCAGTCAATGAAGCAGATTTTTTTTTCCTGGAATTCTCTTGCTTTTTCTGTGATCAAATGGATGTGGTCAAAATGGTTTCCTGACCTTCAGTCGTTTAGAATCTACTTTCAATTGTTTAGAATCTACCAGCAGAATAAAAACACAGAAGGTGGTTTTAGGACAGCCAAATACCCTAGATGTGATGCTGGCAACCTTGATTATGTAAAAGTGTGTGTGAGCAATGTGGCAGTGGGATCCCAGGTTTAACACCCATCTGCTCAGCTGGGACCTCTGGAGGCTGCCACAGTGACATGTGGCTGCAGCTGCAGTGTAGCAGGCTCAGTGCAGGGAGAGGTAAAGGCTGGGCGGGGGCTGGACAAGAGTGGAAGCCAGGAGCATCACGGCCACTGCTGAGCCATCTGCTGGAGATGGACCCAGCAGGACTGGAGACTCCTCGACCCAGGCAACCTCTTGTCCTCAGCTGTCAGCTCAGCTGGAGTAACCATTTGTGTCTTATCAACGGGACACAGAAGCCTCTCAGCAGGTGTTTGTTGAAAAATGAGGCACTGCAGGGGAAGAGGGGACAGAGGCAGTCCTGGAAGTGGAGGCTCCGGGGAAGCATCTTGGCCCAGATGCGGAGTCCCGACATAGTTGTGCAGAAGGATGCGTTTTGATTTTGTGCAGTGGTGGCAGTGAGTCCTTGGGGAGTGGGACTTTTTGCTCGAGCTAGCTGCTGGGCTGTTTCTAGACCAGGGGATTGGGAAGAGACTTGGCCAGGTTGCCTGCCTGTGCTCAGCCACAAGCCCCACATCCTCCCATTGCCAACATCCTGGCCGCCCGAGGGTCTCGGGTCTGCTGGTCCGAGGCGGTCCCTGCGCTTCTCTGCTAGCTCAGCCACGCACATTTGGCCATTTGATATCTCCTGCCACTCCCCAAAGGAAGCTCTTTTCCATTCATTTTTCTGAGAGTTGAAAAACTAAACAAAAACACGTTATTTATTGAAACAATTGTGTTGAGTCACCCTTGAATTTGGAAATAAACACAATCTTGGATTCAGCCAGGATCCATGAAAAAATAGATAATCTTGATCTCTCTTTATCCAGTGTTGGAATCAAGATTAATCCAGCCTAAACTGAGTTGGGTGGCTTTGAAAGGCTAGATACGATAGTGTGTCTCTTGAAAATGTAGTGAAAATTGGTCTGTAAGGCTGATTTTTTCTGGAGCGTATCTGGGGGTGGGAGGGACTCTCTGACTACCATTTTACGTCCTCTGGTGGCCACTGATCCAGTCGGGTTGCTGGGAGGCCGTGCAGCGCACAGTGGCTAGGAGCATGGTGCCTGCACCAGCTGCTTTGGCCTCAGGCCCCATTTCTGCACACTCTGGCTGTGGGAATTTATGATTTCTTCCTGCCTCCATTTCCCAAACTTTAAGATGGAGATGATACCAACTTCATAGAACTGTTGAGATTAAATAAGTTCACATGTATGATATGCTTAGTATCATCATTCCTGAGACAACTTTAGTGCTTAATTTCTAAAGAAATTTTATCTACTTCTTGATGACCATCACATTTGTTAGAATACTATAGATTAAAAAAAAAGTCTATCGTAATTTGCCTTTTCGACTTTGTCTGTTACTTGCATATTCTTTATTTCTTGATCATATTGCCAGAAGCTTGTCTAGCTTATTAATCTTTCAGTTTTGCTGACTTTTTTTTCTCTCATTTGTATTTTCTAGTTTCTTGTCCCTGCCTTTATTATTCCTCCTCTTCTCTGCCCTTGAGACTGCTCTGTTGGTCTTCTGTCAATCTCTTGAAAACTGAACTCATTAAAAAAAAAAGTCCTTTTTTGATAAGAGTATTTAAGCCTTAGCTGGATCAAATTTGGTATGCGGTGCAATTCTGAGGTCATGCACTTTTAGAAATTTCATAATTTTCCTTATGATTTCCTGTTTTGTCTAGATTGCTCTGTATGTTGTTGTTTCCAGATGTGGGAGATCTTTTCAAATTTATTGCATTATCATAGAGAAACAGTTGTGTATTTTTAACTTCAGAATTTATTGATCATCCTCTGTGACCTGGTATATAGTCAGTTTCCTTGAATTCTATGTGTGATCAAAAGGAATTTGCCTATGGGGTATAATATTCTTTATTATGAGTCCAAGTTAAACAACTGGCATTTCAGTCTTTTACTGAAGAGGAAAGCGTTTACTGAGAGGAAAGCATTCAGACTTCCACTACTTTTTAAATTTATTTATACCCTTGGTACTGTCAATCATTACACACACAGACACACACACACACACTGATTCTTTAGTAAGTTCTCTTAAGTCATGTGGGACACATTTACCCACATGAATGATGCCTATTATAAACACTACTAACATATCCACACAATATTTATTTACGTTTATTATACTTGTAACGGTATACAAGTATACCATAATGTATACCTGTCTTTGTCTGTAAAGTACATGCATAAACCTCATTATTCACGAGTTTACAAACATTAAGAAATCAGGCCGAATGTAAAAACAATCAGTGGAAAGAAATGAGTGACTATGTGTCAGCGTAAGTGTGTGTATACAGGAACATATGCGTCTATATAAGTGGAGGTGCATGCGTGTATAATAACTAACGATGTATGGAGACAAAGAAAGCTCAGGCACATGTGGTAAAATGTTAACCTTTGGGGAGCTGGGGTAGGGAAGGATACACAAGCATCTTTTGGGCTATTTCTGCAACTTTTCTGCCAGTTCGAAATTATTTCAAAATAAAAAGTTAAAAACTTAATGCATTCAGTCAAAAAGATTGGACAGAATCAGCTTCCCTGGCCCTAGTTATAATAATTTAAGTCTCAAAAATTCCAAGACTGGAAATACTCAAAGATAGAAATACGAATCCTCTTGTGATCCCATCTGAGGTGGCAATTGAACCCACACCCTACTCCGAGCACAGGTTGCTGGAGGGAAGGAACCAGGTGTGGACCCTGCCTTCCCGCCAGAGCTGATGCCAGGAAGCCCTCCCCGACAACAGAGTGGTGGTGAGATGTCAACAGGATGAATGAATTGTGAAACTCCTGCTCACGGCAAGGATTATCACCCGAGTTAATAATGCACAAGGTACATGGTGGATGGGCCCCCTGCAGAAGCAAGCCTGCCGGGAGCCAGCGTGAGGAATCCCACCTGTGACAAGGGCACGCTGCAGAGATCTGATGGGCAAGGGCGAGTCAGNTCCTGTTTTGTCTAGATTGCTCTGTATGTTGTTGTTTCCAGATGTGGGAGATCTTTTCAAATTTATTGCATTATCATAGAGAAACAGTTGTGTATTTTTAACTTCAGAATTTATTGATCATCCTCTGTGACCTGGTATATAGTCAGTTTCCTTGAATTCTATGTGTGATCAAAAGGAATTTGCCTATGGGGTATAATATTCTTTATTATGAGTCCAAGTTAAACAACTGGCATTTCAGTCTTTTACTGAAGAGGAAAGCGTTTACTGAGAGGAAAGCATTCAGACTTCCACTACTTTTTAAATTTATTTATACCCTTGGTACTGTCAATCATTACACACACAGACACACACACACACACTGATTCTTTAGTAAGTTCTCTTAAGTCATGTGGGACACATTTACCCACATGAATGATGCCTATTATAAACACTACTAACATATCCACACAATATTTATTTACGTTTATTATACTTGTAACGGTATACAAGTATACCATAATGTATACCTGTCTTTGTCTGTAAAGTACATGCATAAACCTCATTATTCACGAGTTTACAAACATTAAGAAATCAGGCCGAATGTAAAAACAATCAGTGGAAAGAAATGAGTGACTATGTGTCAGCGTAAGTGTGTGTATACAGGAACATATGCGTCTATATAAGTGGAGGTGCATGCGTGTATAATAACTAACGATGTATGGAGACAAAGAAAGCTCAGGCACATGTGGTAAAATGTTAACCTTTGGGGAGCTGGGGTAGGGAAGGATACACAAGCATCTTTTGGGCTATTTCTGCAACTTTTCTGCCAGTTCGAAATTATTTCAAAATAAAAAGTTAAAAACTTAATGCATTCAGTCAAAAAGATTGGACAGAATCAGCTTCCCTGGCCCTAGTTATAATAATTTAAGTCTCAAAAATTCCAAGACTGGAAATACTCAAAGATAGAAATACGAATCCTCTTGTGATCCCATCTGAGGTGGCAATTGAACCCACACCCTACTCCGAGCACAGGTTGCTGGAGGGAAGGAACCAGGTGTGGACCCTGCCTTCCCGCCAGAGCTGATGCCAGGAAGCCCTCCCCGACAACAGAGTGGTGGTGAGATGTCAACAGGATGAATGAATTGTGAAACTCCTGCTCACGGCAAGGATTATCACCCGAGTTAATAATGCACAAGGTACATGGTGGATGGGCCCCCTGCAGAAGCAAGCCTGCCGGGAGCCAGCGTGAGGAATCCCACCTGTGACAAGGGCACGCTGCAGAGATCTGATGGGCAAGGGCGAGTCAGATCTCAGGGTTTCCCCCTGGCATTTCCTGAGCATGTACCCCCCCAAAATAAGAATCTGCCTGCTTTTCCACTCTTCTGACATTGTCTGGAAAAAGTTTACTCAGGGCTTTAGTCTTCTGCATTTGAAAGGGTGTTTCAATCCAAAAACCCCTCTGATGGCTTTCTAGCCTGCCTGCAGGACTCGTACAGCTGCGCACGTGATTGTTTGAGGCCTCCCTACCGCGGGAGGCACAGGAAGCTTAAAACATCCTAGGAATGTAGGGGCTTCTGAGGAGTCAAAATCATTAAAATAGGACTGACTAAAGGTTTCATTTGTTGAGCCAATACTTGCTGCCAAACTTTTATATCTTTTATTTGTAAGATATAGTTGGTATATAGAAAAACAGGTAGTAGACCTGGTATTATCAATATTAGATCTTTTGGGTTAAGTACTTTCTTTGTTATAACTCACTGCACCTTTGTTCTACAGGAATGTAACTTTAGTTAGTATTTTCAGGGTAATGCAGAGTAAAGAAAAAACACTTCTAGGGAAAAGGAGTTTTCTGGTTGATAGACAATTGTACAGGAAGAGAGCCATAAAAATGTTAACAGGCCTCTTGGCCAGAAGATAATGCAAACCACCTGAGACCTTTTGTATACGGGAGGTATGCAAAAAGAAAGCCTGATCTCAATGACGGTCAGGACTGCTGCCCCTGCATAACTCTGCATATTCCATTATGTACAACTTGGGGTATATGAGCTGATTTTGAAAAATAGTTTTTGAAGTCTTGCACTGACGCTGGACTTTCCCCGTGTCTCCTCTTTACTCTGTTTTCAGGCTGAATTCCCATCTGGGGCGTGGAGGCTCGCCATGTCTACTTACTTGTCCTGGCTTCTAAGATCTGTAAGAGAGAGTGCCCAGGGCAGGGCACTCTCCAATATTCAAATGGACGCTGGTGGCCTAACGTAGGTGGTGCAAGCTCCTTGTCTGGAACTTTATTGGCTTTCCACGTAAACCAAGTTATTCAGCCTCTTTTCTCCACTTAATTTTCCTACTATACTATTTCTTCCTAATCTAATCTTATATTTACAAATAAATAAGTTTTTTCTCACCGACGCCATCCACACTTCGAATTCCCTGGATCCACCGGGGCTGGACCCCGGCACAAGCCCATGTGGACAACTTTCTAGTTATGAAACAAAACATAACTGCGTGACAGGGGACTGGACGGGCACTATCTGAACCCAGAGGTCAATTCAGCGTCATTGACAGTAGGTCGAAAAGATATTAAAGATCTTCTGCTGGGAGTTCATATAAAGTAGCGAGCGGGCCCCAATATTTCTGGCACCTGGGACAGGTTTTGTGGGAGATGATTTTTCCCACATAACAGGGAGGGGGTTGGTTTCGGAATGATTCAAGCACATTACATTTATTGTGCACTTTTATCTCTATTATTATTATACTGTCATAATGCAGTAATGAGAGCAATGGGAGGCGGCTGTAAACAGATGAAGCTTCACTCACTTGCCTGCCACTCAGCTCTGGTTCCCCAGTCAACAGTCTAGTTGGGGATCCCTGACCCTATATATATATATATATAGGACACAATATCACTTAAATTTCATTTAAACAACCAAAGATGTCAGTGAGTCTATCAAACCTTTGGATGTGCTTTCTAGATCCAAGAAATATCAGAGACAGAGGGCATGGTCATGCAAGCTCGTGGAAACAGCCACACAGAGCTAGGAGGCGCATACACTACAGGCTCACCTGCCTGACAAGGTAGGCTGGTGTCATGGAGGGTTAGGACAATCTTAAGAGCATGACAACCAGAAACCAGACACCAGGAATGCAAGGTCTTCAACTGGACCCTGGCAGGACACACTAGTAAAGGACTCTGGGGACACTCGGGAAATCCCAAGGCCCTGGCTATTAAACCTGATGAAAGCTTACTGATATGGACAGCTGGAGGCCACTAACTGAAAAATGAAGGTTATAAAAGGCAGGTACAGCATGGCTGGGCTTCCAGGTGGTGCTAGCAGTAAAGAACCTGCCTGCCAGTGCTAATGCAGAAGATGTGAGAGACTCAGGCTTGATCCCTTGGTGGGGAAGATCCCCTAGAGAAGGAAATGGCAACCTACTCTAGTGTTCTTGCCTGGAAAATTCCACGGACAGAGAAGCCTGGCAGGCTACAATCCATGGGTCCACAAAGAGTCAGACATGACTGACATGACTTAACATGCACACACAGTATGACCTCATTTGGGCAAAAAGCAAAACAAAAAAAATCACCTAGATATGTGTGTCCACAGAAAACGGTCTGCAAGTACATTTAAGTATAAAGAGTGGTCATCTCCAGATGGGGTAATATGGTATGTTTGGTTTCTCATTCTCAATTACGTTTTCACATGTGTATCTCTTTTTATTAAAAAAGGAAGTAGATGAGAGAAGAGAAGGGAGAGAAAATGAAACTGCTTTTCAATTTCTCTTGTGAAGGGGAGCAACTCAAGGGTGATGCTGGGTTAAGCAGCTTTTTCCTTTTCATGCAGGTGACAAAGATCACAGCTGATGGAGCAGAGGAGAGGGGAGTGACGACGCAGGATAGAGGTGATTGTGGCAGTGACGTTCCTGAAAGGGGCAGGGTCAGCTTTCATGGGCACAGGGACAGTCATGGTGAGGAAGGTGGGAAAGGGGAGAGGAGGCAGGCCTCCACTTGCTGCACTCTTTCCCTGTCATGTGTGCTGAGGGAGCTCTCTTTCAGAAAACCTGAGAACACACACACACAACCAAAGGTTCTGGTCAAATAGTTGTTTTTTTAATAGCATCTTTAAAATGATAATTTGCTGCTTAAAACACCCAAGTCATCAACTTTACAACAGAGAGCTGGACAAACTTAACTATTAGTGAAATTCTATATTGCAGCTCTAGCCTAGATTAAAATCAAATAAAAACAAAGTAGCATGACTGGCATTAGATGAAAAATGGCAAGGCGTGCTCAAGGTGATATGCTTCTGAAGTCATGCCCAGCTTGAGCCAGGCTATGCTGGATGGACATAATTCTCTAACAGCCACTGGAGGGCAGCTTGGCCTCTTGTGGAATCACAATTGTGTACTCTTCAAAACATATCACTTTTTTCTCATGGAACAAGGCCAACAAACGTTTCTGCCCTGTTCCCTGCCCACGCACTGATCTGTGAATACTGAGACAGCACCTGGTCACACTTCTTAGTGGCCACAAGATATCAAAGGTGTAGAAATGAAGGGGAAGCTGGCACTTACTACCTGATCCCCCCAAGAGAAAAATAAAAGCATAAACTCTGAAAACCAGTGCAACTGCCAAATTAATTTCTTTTCTTGAAGCAAGCAGATAGGAGGCAGCTGCTGAAGTGTTTTCATTATTTCTGCACGGTGTCCATCAAGATCCTTCCTCCTGACCTTGTGGCAAGATAACATTCCACAAGAGCTGAATGACAAGTCACTGGGCTGAGAACTCGAGCGAGGAGGCTGGCAGAGTGCTGGCCACGCGACTCTGGGCACTGACTGCTAGGTCTGCCTCAAGGCTCAGTCCTGCCACTCAAGGCAGTCAGTTACCTTGTGGATAAATTTTCAGAAGGCCTGTTCATGCTCATAAAACTGATGGATGTCACAAGCTGGTGGACAGAATGCTTATGAGGAATGATAGCATCGGGATTAACCGCAGTATTACAAAACCCAGTCATTTTGCTAGACTACAGGCCCCTCGTGGAACATGGCTTTTACAGCTCAGGCCGCCTGAGACTGTGTTCATGAGTGTGGCCTCATTTGGAGGGTGCGTGCTCAGGCTGTGCAGAAATATTACATTCACATCTGCGTCCATAATTTTAGGGTGCCCTGAGGTGATGAGGCTCTGGGGGCTTTTTCATATGAAAGAGGGTTGTGAGAACTTTGAGTTTAAGCTAGAGAAGGGAGGACTTGGAGCATATCTTTTCAACTAATGTATTAAAGCCTGTCTCATAAAAATGGGTTGGACCCATTCTGTTTCACCCAAAGGAAAGACCTTGGACCAATGGGTGGAAGTTGTGGGAACCAAGTTTTCTGTTCAGTTAGAGAAAGAACTTATTTTAAAATTTGCTTATTTATTTCCTTTTGGGCCCTCCTTGTTATACACCGGCTCATAGCAGGGGACCAGGGCTACTCCCTAGCTGCGGTGGACAGGCTTCCTCTCACTGCAGGGGCTTCTCGCCGTGGAGCGCGGGCTCTAGGGGCACAGCCTTCAGCAGCTGTGGCTCGCGGGCTCCAGGGCGTGGGCTCGGTAGCCGTGGTGCACAGGCTCAGCTGCCCCGCAGCCCGGGGGATCTTCCTGGATCAGGGGTCGAAACCATGTCCCCTTTACTGGCAGAATTCTTAACCACTGGACTACCAGGGAAGTCCCAGGAAATAACTTTCTAACAGTCAAAACTATTAAAAAAAAAAAAATGCAGTGGGAGGAGCATTCTCTTCATTAAAACCATCCGAGCAGAGGCTGGATGACTTCTTCAGTGCCTTGAATGGCAATGTGAACTAGAGAACCTCTTTGTTCATTCCTGTTCTCAATGAAATCTAAGTGCATAGACAAAATAGAGCCAAGACTGTCTTTCACAGCTCAGCACAGAACTACTCCTTTAAAATGAAGAGATGCATTTAATCATATCTATGTTTCTATCAATTCTGTATTATAAACCTACAGTTCCTATGCTGCAGCTAAGTCCCATGTGGAAGGAATGTTGGAAACAACCCATTTCACTGAATTGAGTCTCTATATGCTCTTCTGAACACAGAACAAGAAGGCCGACTTATGCTGGGGCTGAGAGTAAAAATGTCCCTATCTATACCCAAGATCTGTCTGCAAAAGTGTCGGAACCATTTAGAGCAGAGAAGACCAGGAGAACCCTCCTGCAGGCTCTGCCTCCCTCTAAGACCATAAAGCATCTAGAAGCTGCTTCTACAAAGGAGCTCTTAACATGGCAACCACCAGGGTTCAGGATTCCTCAGAAAGTTTGGCAAATTCTTGTGCTCGTGGCCTTTTTCTAAGGGGGCGGTCACAGTTTTCATTAGATTCTCAAGTGTGTTCATGACTGTAGGAACATGAGACCCGCATGAGTGGGACAGCATTCGGAGGGGCAGCCCTGTGGCGCCCTTCCTGACATGGCTGCAGCCCCCGCAACTGTTGCGAAGGGGCTCAGAAAATTGATTCTGAATTTCCCTTCCAATGCTAAAGACCCACAGCACAGAAATGGCAGAGCAAACAGCCTTGTTCCACAAGGACTCCCTGGGCCCTGAGGAAACAGTGAGTGGCAGTGCCCAGTGGCTGCCAGGACAGGCATAACCCTCTTAAGTCACGGTCACATTTGGCTTCCAAGAGGTGTTCCTGGCCACTCTGTTACTGTTGCCAACTTTCCTGATGAAAGACCAAAAATATCAAATAACTGCCTTACTGCCAAAGGTAAGCTTACACTTAAATACAAAATACAATCTTCAGGAAAGTATACAGTAAGTTATTTTGAAATACTGATTCTGGGAAAGATCGAAGGCAGAAGGAGACGGGGACAGCAGAGGATGAGACGGTTGGATGGCATCACTGACTTTAGATAGACGTGAGTTTACGCAAATTGAGGGAGATGGTGAAGGACAGGGAAGCCCGGAATGCTGCAGTCCATGGGGTCACAAAGAGTTGGACGCAACTTAGTGACCAAACACCACCACACCTCCTCTCATTAAAAAAATCCCCCCAAAATCTGTAGGTACCATTTAAGTCCATAAATTTAAAGTACTATCTACGCTGACAGTGGGAAGACGGAGTAATTGAGAAATGGAGTCCAGATCGTTATCAAGAGACATGTTTTCCTATTCCATGTGACTGTACAGTCACAAAGAGTCAGACGTGACTGAGGACTTTCACTTTCCTTTCCTAGAGATCTTTAAAAATAAGACTGATACTGACCCATCTGGAATGATTCTAGTCCTAGCAAGAAGACAGTGAGCCATTGTGCACCCTTCTATTCCTGTGGCTTTAAGTAGTAAACACCCTAAAGTACCTCAAAACCAGAAGCAAAATGAAAGAGGCTAATCCATGTAGAAAACTACAGGCACACAGGCACCATTAAAGATTTTAAGTGACACAAGGAAAGACTGATTGGTGGAGTCTTCTGGCCACTCTTGGGAGAAAACAAGTATTCCAAATGTTCAGTCTTGCGCTGCATGTTTCTGAAGATTTAGATTCAGGAAGTTGCAGAATATTTTCGGTAAGGGATCTAACAGAATCCCTTTTGCTTTTCAATTTAGAAACATCAATTAATATTGACTGAGATGACAACACTCCAATATCTGCTTGTGTTCATGTTAAATCTGTAACCAGAGACGGTGATGTAGAAATACACAGTCAAATGTCACTTACAAACACACAAAAATTGGACATGTTATATACTTCTCTTTTAAAATGTATTTGTATTATTTTCACCAATCAAAACACACGTAATATATTTTATTATAAAACATTAGGCAATGTTACTTTTGAGATATGCAATCTGAAAGGTCACACCTGTGTTTACTACCAGTATGAAACACCAGAGGAGTTACATTAGAAAGCAACCACATGAGCTCATTATATATCATTACCATGACTTACACAGCATCAGACCTGGATTCAAACAGTCTGCCATTCAGTGTTTGAGCTCTGGACTCTGGGTGTCAGTAAGGGGCCCCACCAAGCATTTCCTCCTTTCAGGACTGTAGCTCCGAGTTTCATGGTGCACAGATAAGCACAGAGCCTTGATTCTGTCTCCTGTTTCCACAGGGGATCAACACTGAGCAGGATGTTTCTAGAATGCTCTCCTACTCTGACAGACTCTGTCTGCTCTCTGGAATCTGCACTCGAAATCAAGACCTGACAGGGGAGGCAGTCATTTCCTTTTTAACAAAAAATAAATCAACAAACAAAATGAACCTAGTCCAAATTCCAGGCTAATAATAAATTACCTGGCTTATAAAAATATGTGTCCAAAATAGTTACTTCCAGGGTTGTGTACAATATAAATTACAAAAATAAAATAGAAAAGATGAAAAATTGAGCACATTTTTCAGTTCTTTAGCCAACACCAGAATTTATCCATGGGGAGCAGTGTGGAACCATCTGCATTGCACCAGGTCNTGTGTCCAAAATAGTTACTTCCAGGGTTGTGTACAATATAAATTACAAAAATAAAATAGAAAAGATGAAAAATTGAGCACATTTTTCAGTTCTTTAGCCAACACCAGAATTTATCCATGGGGAGCAGTGTGGAACCATCTGCATTGCACCAGGTCCCTGGCACGTCCCAGCTCAGGAGGGGGGCCCTGAACTGGGGTGAGGTACATCTATGGAGCTCTGCGGTCCGCAACACCGTGGCCTGCCGGGGTGCACTCATCCCTCGCTGACGGAAGGTGGTCTTGACAGGAAACCCGTCCACACGATCACGGACTTCACCCGTGAACACAGGAGGAATCAGTGAGCAGAAAGCCACTCTGCACGGCACCTAGCTCCGTTTATAAAGGGTGCCTGGCTGAGTGTACAATCACCTAGTGGGACTTCCGTGTGCCCCCGCTTTCCTGTGCTGCACATATATAAGCCGAGGACAGATAATGTATTTGTAAAACTCTTCCCTTTCCTCTTCTTTTCAAAGATAGATTTAGTAAAGTCTTTTCAAAGAATGTGTATTAGGTCATTTTAAGATGTTTATATATGTACAGTGATAACTTTCTTCACTATTCCCTCAGGCCTCTGAAGCCAAAATAATCCCCAGCTATGTAACAGGTGTTTCTGCCCCAATCCAAGTTAGGATTCCACCTTACAGCTGAACATGTCTAAACATCACAATAGAAAACTATTTATTACTTCAATATTAATTTTGTTCATCAAGGGTTCCAGTTTCCAGTGATAAGACCAATAAGATACAAATGGCATAGAAAGAATCATATATTTTAGATAATATTTATAATAAACTTTCTTAATAAAGTTCCTCCTCAGAACACATTCCATAGAATGTGACAATGCTGACCCAACAGCTTCCAAAATAACTGAACAAAAGATAAAAGTCTGCAATAGAATAAGCTCCAGGGGAAAGCATTACGAGCACAGGTAGCCATATGTGACCATCATAACTCCATTTCTGCAGTGACACTTCAACACTCAGTATTTTACTGAATCTTGAATAATTTCCATATTAGTCTGAAAGTATCAATTTCAGGTGAGCAGCTTAAAATCAGGAAATATTTACTAGTTAACAATTGCCCTTTAGGACAGTTCCTCCCTAACCCTCAGAAGGTCTTCCCTTAGGAACAGGAAACGCCTCCGCAAAGCAGAAAACCACCACAAACAGCCATTCTGAACCCGCTTGCTTCCTACAACAGACCGAAGGGGCTTTAGGTGGTTTCTTTCGTAAAAGAAAGGAAGTTGAGGAATAATGCTGTGTTGGAAGAGGGAAACTCTGCCTTGTGAAATCATGTATCTTACCCTAGAGGAGGTAAGAAAGGACCCAGTCCAGGCGCAAGCAAGACAAGCACTCAGCAAGTGACTGCCATCATCTTTAGTGGTCACTTGGTAAAACTCTACTCTAACAGCAGGTGATGGGGTCAAGAATCTATCTGCCATCCTACGATTGACATGGGTGTTAGGTGGCTAATAAACAAGATGAAGTGCTAGGTAGCACTTCAAATTAATAAGTCCAGAAGACCAAGAAAAAAGGGATGGGGTAGAGAGGATTTTAAACGTACATATGTTTTAAGCAGCATAAAACAGAACTTAAAATGCCATCGTGCAGTAAAACTGAACGTACAGTTATCCAGACTAACACAGTTTAGAGAAAGCAAAGTATCCTGGTCTTAGCAGTGATAGTTCTCAGCCTAAAACATGACAAATTAAAGAAAAGTTACATTTTTTTCATTATATAGATTTAATTATATTCCTTCTGAAATATGAAAGAAAGTTAATTCATACCCTAAAAGAAGGTAAGATACAATATGATGGTGGCCAATTAATACACATAAATCTATTTTTTTTTCCTGGACAAACACAAAATTATTTAAGAGGATTAAGAGACAGCTCTAGAAGCAGCACTACCTTGAAGATAGATTATTTGGCTTTATAAATACTGATTTCCAAAGTGCTAGAGGGCAAATCCAAGCAAGCATTTGTGTCATGCATATAAATCCCAACAGTCACTGAGGATGAGAAATGATCACGATTACCGCACAACTTAAAAAACAAGATTCATATATTCTAATTGCTCACCTGAAATGACCTCGAGCAAAATTTCTAAATATGTGGTTTGCGTTTTTTTTTCTTCAGACATAATCTGCCTCATTTTATCATCTAAGCAAGGCAAGCCTAGTGCAGCTGAGTAGGGGCACGGCATCACGTTTCTTACATGCAGAACATGGAGTTTTCTATTTGGTTCCATCAACTCCCAAGCATTGCACGCCCATGGAAGTGAGAGCTCCTTCACTGATGACAAGCTTGCTGTTTCTAACTCGTCATCGACAGCCTTCCAGGGGCCCTGTCGAGGCGTCCAGACTGCTGTCCGTGTCTGAGGCCAGCGTCTGCTCCGTGGACATGGATGAAATGTCATTGATGGACGACGACTGAGAAGGAGTGGCGTTGCTGCTTACTGCTGCATCTGTGCTAAGAAAACCAAATATAATAAAATCTGAGGCACGACACTGCTGCAGACCCAGGCAGTGAGGCTTCAGGCCATTTCTCAGCTCTGTCCTTTTGCAGTTTCCTTTACTGTTAGTATAGACAAGAAGTTAGTTGACTGTACATTTTGAACTTTTTGTGGAGTCTTTCTTTAGGCTCAAAATCCCAAATATTCCTCTGTCTTTCACTGCAATATTCTCTTTCTTCCTGGTGGCTAAACATCACACACATGTATAGTCATGTTAACTACTTTAAAAATACCTTCTGGTTTTAAAAAGATATTAAAAGGAAATTGTTGAATTTATCCTAAAATTATCAGTATCACAAAAGGCTCAAGTCCAAGAGGGATTCAGGTGTCATCACACATTTCAATTATAATCATAAACACTTAATCCAAGGGAAAAAACATCAACCTTTGAAGAATTCTTCTGCAATAAAAAATACCTTCTAAAAGAAGAAATGATACAAACAAGAAAAAAATAGCAACAAAATTTAGTGGACTCTTGTTCATTTTATTTTTGCCTTCTAAATCTCCAAAACTGACATTTTAAGGCAAATGAAACTAATCTGTTTCCCACTATCTATATTTTAGCCTGGTTTGAACAAAAACAAAACATCCAAGGGCTCAGAGGTCAGTCATAAATTTGTGACTGGTTGACTATAAGCATCTAAATTTTTCTTGAAGTTATACGCTCTCCAGACATGTGACACGTGTCACGCTGAATATAAAATTCAAGAATAAGAAACAGCCCCATATGTATTTACCTGTGTGTGGAGTGTGCATGTGCTTTCCAGTGGGAGTGGAGTGAATACCAAAGTGAAATAAATGTTAAGTAGAGATAGTTTTAAGGTAGAACCTTACAGATGGTATCAGAACTTAATACCACATATACTACTACCACTGCTAAGTCACTGCAGTCNAATGAAACTAATCTGTTTCCCACTATCTATATTTTAGCCTGGTTTGAACAAAAACAAAACATCCAAGGGCTCAGAGGTCAGTCATAAATTTGTGACTGGTTGACTATAAGCATCTAAATTTTTCTTGAAGTTATACGCTCTCCAGACATGTGACACGTGTCACGCTGAATATAAAATTCAAGAATAAGAAACAGCCCCATATGTATTTACCTGTGTGTGGAGTGTGCATGTGCTTTCCAGTGGGAGTGGAGTGAATACCAAAGTGAAATAAATGTTAAGTAGAGATAGTTTTAAGGTAGAACCTTACAGATGGTATCAGAACTTAATACCACATATACTACTACCACTGCTAAGTCACTGCAGTCGTGTCCGACTCTGTGCAGCCCCATAGATGGCAGCCCACCAGGCTCCCCCATCCCTGGGACTCTCCAGGCAAGAACACTGGAGTGGGTTGCCATTTCCTTCTCCAACGCATGAAAGTGAAAAGGGAAAGTGAAGTCACTCGGTCATGTCCGACTCTCAGTGACCCCATGGCCTGCAGCCTTCCAGGCTCCTCTGTCCATGAGATTTTCCAGGCAAGAGTACTGGAGTGGGGTGCCACTGCCTTCTCCAATACTATAGATATTATGCCTCTAATAGTCATACAGCTTCCTAATTGTGAGTCAGACTTCTACCACTAAGAAGATCAACCAGAAAGATAGAATTATATGAACAATTTTCTCAAAAGAAAACCAAATTAATATAAGTTAATTTTATTAATTTTCTCTTTTAATTGGCTGGGGTCAATATAAAGAAGGTCATGCACGTTGAAAAGCTTTAAATTCAATTCCCCTATCTATAAATGAAAATGACAGTAGCTGTTACAAGGATGAACCAAGAATGTTCACAATACAGTTAGTTCGCTGCCTGTCATCAGTAAAATGTTAGCTGCCACAACCAGAGCAGACCAGAAAGAGAAAAGTATTTCGCACAAGGAGTTTTCAGATCCAATGCTGGTCAAGGTGGCACTTAAAACACGCTGCTGCCATTTGCAAAAAATGAATAGAGAAAGAAAAGTATTATGCAATCAAACTATTAAAGCAATCACTAACCTGAAGGTTGATCTTTTACAACACCATTCTTGCTTCTTTCTTCCCAATCCATTACTTCTTTGTAAATCAGCTCTTCAAACAGAAATGCAAGTTAGAATGCTTCATCAGTTTCTCTCTGCATCTCTAAACCCTGCTTCCAAATTAACTGGAACCACTCCAAGGACACTGTGGGGTGCTATTTTTAACTGTGATAGACAGACAAGTAATAGTTTACCTAGACCAAAATATAATTTGATTCCTTGTATCTTTTCAAACCAATCATATCTTTTCAACCAACCAGTTACGAAGGCCATGAAAGCAGGGTAGCTCTGGATCCACTGCTGGGTTTTACAAAGTTGAGAGTAGGGGGAGAGGGAAAGAGAGACACAGGGCGTGGGGACGAGAAGGAGGAGAAGCACCAGCAACGTGACTCTAACAGAGCAGCTTAACTACTGGATCTTTTGCACAGTTCTTCGCCACCACTGTGGTTCTTCAAAAGTAAACTCCTCCAGATTGGCCAGAAATTGGTCTAGTTACCTAAGTTTTCTCTTGGTTTGAATCTCAGTTTTCCTCAGTTTTCATTTGTCAGAAGAACTACCTATTAAGTAAGGTACGAGCAGCATCCTAAAAGTTCGGTGTCCGTGAAATAAAATCAGCACAGTGCAGGCACAGAGCGAGGCTGCGGCCGTGTGCACTGCAGGTCACTGGTTCCCTGAAGCCCATGGAGCGGCTCTTAGGTAGGACACGCTGCCATGTTTGACTTGCACTGACCACAGTTCTCAACTATGATTGATTCTGCCTTTTAATGAAATATTTTTAGTTTAACCTCTTTAGTTTCTTGTGGGTTGTCTGGTTAGAGTGGTAATAATAACTATTTGCATATTTTTGATCTGCAATTTCCCCCAAACTCTTATTTTAAAACGCGTATATAACTACACGGCTTACAAATACAGCAGGAGTTCCCACGACCCCAGTGGGGTCTCTTATATCTGCTTTACAGGGGCCTGTGAATTGGGATGACTCAATAGTTTGCAACATGTTATCAAGTTAAGTGTAATACACTTACTGAATTTAGTTTACAAATCAAGATTTGATAATGTGAGATACAGTGTGAAAAGCCTTTGATTTTGTCTTCTGAAGCAAATATGCAATTCATACATGTTCCTCTCTAATGTTGTTATCTTCAAGTTCTTTATCTCCTGGGAAGTGGGAAGAGAGAGGATAGGGGCTGGAGGTCTCCATTCCTCCCTTAGAAAGGCTACTGTCAAAAAGTGTTAAGTTGTCCCATTTCAAGAAATGTGTAACAATCAAAATAAATTCCATCTTTACCTTTCCATTCTTCAATTGCATGTTCTCTCTCTTCCAACTGGGCATCATAAATTTGAGGTGGTGGCTAAAAATTAAATTTCACAGGTAAAGTTAATAGTTGAAAAAATAATGAGGCATGAAGAAAATGAATCATTTGTAAGACTACTAAAACACTTATAAAAATAATAAAATAAAATATAATATTGACGTAATTTCATTCAATATGTGGCTTAAAGATTTCTAAGTATGATATTTACATTGGTTTCAAAATCAAAATAATTATGGAATAATTAACCAAAAAATAGACCTATTATAGTCCTGCTAATAACTACACTCTAAGGACATCTGCCCAAATGTAATTATAAAATTAGCAATCACAGGCTGCTTCCTAGAGATCCATTCTGGACAAGGCACTGTGCTAGGAAATACAGAAGCTGCAAAATATATCTCAAGTTTTTATTTTTTCCTGTTAGAACTCCTAAATTCAGTCCCCAAATCGTAAGTGAACTGCTTCAAAAATTTACTTAAAATCATGTTTATAAATCAAATTCTTTTCCTATAAAACAATGAATAAAATGGTGGTTAAATGCACAGGACAAAACCTAAAAATGAGCGTGTGACTGTGAACGCGAAAGTCACTCAGTTGCGTCCGACTCTTTGTGACCCCAAGGACTGTAATAGTCCCTGGAATTCTCCAGGCCAGAATACTGGAGTGGGTAGCTTTTCCCTTCTCCAGAGCATCTTCCCAACCCAGGGATCGAACCCAGGTCTCCTGTACTGCAGGTGGATTCTTTACCAGCTGAGCTATGAGGGAAGCCCACTAATGAGCCACCATGTAATTTTTTCACTTTCAACTAAAGACCATCCATACCAGGGATGCTACAGGAAAATGCACACGAGCACCATACTCAGAGGCGGAACTCCTCTAACAGGTACCCCTGGGGAAGGACGTCCAGACCTGTGATTTTCAGCAAGTTTCTTAGCCTGACAGGATACCTGAACAAGATAATAAAAGCAAAACCCAGGCACGGCACCAGGTACACAATCGGATGCCTAAAAAAGGTGATATTATGATCACACATCAGCATTGACATAAATGAAGACAATTATATCACCAGAGCAAAAGCATGTTCACTCCTGAGGTACTCGGAGTTCAGCCCCAGTAAGGAGTCCTAGAAGGGGTCTGACCCCGGCTATAGGGCCTCAATGGCAGCCCACTCCAGTACTCTTGCCTGGAAAATCCCATGGATGGAGAAGCCTAGTAGGCTCCAGCCCATGAGGTCGCACAGAGTCGGACACGACTGAAGCGACTTAGCAGCAGCAGCAGCAGCAGCATATGGCCTCAAAGTAATCAGGAGTCCTTTTAACCTTAAATCTTTGTGTAGCCATTTCAGACTGACAGACAGAAGATCCAGGGAAATGTACGCCCTGCCTTTACACACACGTCTTTTCAAAGTAGATGCTTACCGCTTCTGCTTCGGCAGGGTCATACCAGACAGTGATATAAGGGTGACGCAAAGCTTCATCGACAGAGATTCGCTTGTCGGGATCTATCACTAACATTTTTGATAGTAAGTCTCTGGCTTGACTTGCTAGGGGAAAAACAAATATTAGATTAATAAAGTAACAATTTTAACCTGAGAATCACACAATAAAGAACTTAATGTGATAGCACAGATAGAACAGAAATATACTAACTCTGAGAGACTGGGGATAAATTCAGGATTACTAGTCTCGTTCTTTAAGAGGAAATCAAGCAGCCACTTCCTACAAACCAGGCTTTCAAAGGTGCTTTTGGCCTGAGTTTGGGAGGGGAGAAGGACAGGGCAGAAGGCTGACATGGGCAGAAGCCATGGGCAGGGAGGGTACCGGAGCTAAGCCGAGGGTGGCACTGCCAAGAGTGCAGGCATGAAGCACGGGCAAGCCTTTTCTCTAGATGCCACATCGAAGTGAAACTGAACAGACCAAGCCACACAAGGACTTCGTATCTGCATCGTACAGAACAGTTCACAGGTATCTCTGCTTCGCCTGTGCCGTGCCTAGTCTCCCAGTCGTGTTTGACTCTTTGCAACCCCATGGACTCTAGCCCACCAGGCTCCTCTGTCCTTGGGATTTTTCAGGCAAGAACACTGAGGCTACTGAATGGGCTGATTCACTGATTTTTCAGGCTACTGAATGGGTAGCCATTCCCTTCTCCAGGTGATCTTTCCAATCCAGCGATCGAGCCTGGGTATCTCGCACTGCAGGCGGGTTCTTTACTGACTGAGCCGCCAGGGAAGCCCTCTGCTTTGCCTACCTGTATACAATGTATACGTAAAAAAAAAATCTAGAGATTAGCAGCTAGGAAAAAATTCAACAAGTTTGATGACTTGGTTAAATACAAGGCTCTCCTAGGTTTCCGCTATTAAAATTCACAGGTGGGAGCTCCCTGGTGCTCCAGTTGCTGAGACACTGCACTCCCAGTGCAGGGCGCCAGGTTCAACCCCTGGTCAGGGAACTAGACTCCACATGCCCCACCTGAGAGCTTGCGTGCGCAACCCAAGACCCCACATGCCACAGCAAAGCCCCAGGACAGCCAAGTGAACACCAAAACCAAAGTTGACATGTGCAGGCAAAGAAGAGATGGAACTCTTCTGCACGAGGCACAGTTTGTCTCGATGTAGAGAAAATCAGATCTATTCTTTTCCCTTAAACACACTGAAATGTGACAGGCACAGGATAAGGGGAAAAGGCTCTTTAAAACTTCTGACTCTTCAAACGGGTGACCATCTTTACGCAAGTATTCTTTATACCTGATAACAGTTTGAATTCCGTCTGCTGGAACTAATATAAGAATCTTTCAGACTACGTAAATATTTTGACCAGAGGCTTCAGTTCTGTCCCCTTTATTGAGGACACAACTTCTAGGTCTTTAAGTTTTCTTTCAGAAATGCCTTCATTCTAGCCTATAAATGACGTTGAGGGTTTTCAACTATTTCATCTTTCAGTTTTCACAGGTTTTAGAATGCAAACATAAAAAGGCTTCACCAGATTACGAAAACAAGTATAAGAAAAAAGGATATCTTACTTTTAATTTTGTCTCGTTCAGATTCTGATGGGAATATCCAATCTGGAAAGAGTTCTTCAAATTTGATTCCAGGATACTTTGGTCTGTTTTCTACATAATTCCTCACAGTTGGCTGAAGTTTCTTCATGAAATCTGCAGATGGTGTTCCTAGCTGCTCAATAACTTTATTCCACTGATCAATATCTAAGGAGTCTCTTGAGGAAAATACAACTGAAATGCCTTATATTCATATTACATAAAGTTGCATCATTCAAAGAGAAACTTAAATTATACTTATCAATGAATAATTAATCAGGCCAGCTCACTGGGTCAGCAGAAGCATTTTGAAATAATATTCAAATATGGTTTGAGTTCCTAGTTAAGACTATTTTAAAAAACAAACAAACAAACAAACTCTGCACCATATAAACTCTGGTCACAGTTTATTAAATCAACACGATGAAGTCTTTATGGTTCCTATTCTAGATCAAAATAAAGTTATCTTGGAGCTGGAGAATGCCTATGACTAAAAGGCTGAAACATGAAAGTAGGTAATAATTATGCAGACAAATTGAAATCAGTTCTCATAATAACGGGCTTCCCTGACAGCTCAGCTGGTAAAGAATCCACCTGCAATGCAGGAGACCTTGGTTTGATTCCTGGGTCGGGATGATCCGCTGGAGAAGGGATAGGCTACCCACTTCAGTATCCTTGGGCTTCCTGTGTGGCTCAGCTGGTAAAGAATCTGCCTGCAATGTGGGAGACCTGGGTTTGATCCCTGGGTTGGGAAGATTCTCTGGAGAAGGGAAAGGCTGCCCACTCCAGTATTCTGGCCTAGAGAATTCCAGGGACTATACAGTCCATGGGTTCGCAAAGAGTTGGCCACGACTGAGTGACATTCACGTTCACATGCTTATTAGTAGTGACTGTCACACCTCCACTTCTTGTAATAAAGCTATGTTAGATATAAAGCTCCCTGAAATAGAGAGACCTAACTGACTGCTCAGTTTACGGCTGGGAACCACCTTATAGGCTTGGCAGGATGGGGTGCACGAGAGAGGGGGCGGGAGCCGGGGCTCTGGACTTTCTGAGCCCTCATCATGTTATCTCCCACTGTAGCTGGGCTTACACTGAGCAGCGACAGCTTTGAGAGGTCATTAAGTTTTACTGGGCACTGACTCTGGCTATCATTGCAATATAAATGAGTGTGTTTTATTTCCTTTCAAAGTACATGACCTAGGTTTCAGACTCCATTGTGTGTTAGTCACTCACTGGGTGTCAGGAAGTCAATCTCCCTTGGGTCTCATCTTCCTATTTGTAAAATGGAGACAAGGCCAGCTTTGTCTCTTTTTCTGGGAGCCTGAGATAACCCGCAAGATGAATGTGGAAAGTGATTCTAAAACCATAAACATTACAGGACACAAACCAGAGGAATCAAATAAATAAATAGAATCTTTAAAAAGTTATTAATTGAGGTATGTCTTAGAAAAATAGAATGACATTACTGTGAAAGAACCTAGGGAGCCAACATATGTTCTTCAAAGAACAAAGGAGGCCGTCTCATCTCCTGTGATGTCTTTCTTCTTATCGGTATACCGTCACCATTTTGCTCTCCACTGGAGCTTTCCACCACCAATCAAACATAATTTTTTTCCCCTCTCATCTTAAAACAGTCAGTTTCCTGTGAACAGTCACTTTCCTTTGAACTTCTGTAGCTTAGCTACCGTTCCCATTTGCAGCAATACAGAATTGCTTCTGTCTTTAATTCCCAACCTGTCATATTCTCTTAACCATTCTTTTCACCCATCATTTCATGAAAACTGTGTCCATCACAGTTGCAGATGGCTGCCCTTCAGCTCTCAGTCCTCACCTTTGTGACAGTGTCCATGTGCCCCCCTCAGTAATCTGCTTCTGGGTCTCCAGGGCCCCGTGCTTCCTGAGGGGTACCTGGCAGAAGCTTTCTCTTTCTTATGAGCCATGAGGACTTCTTTACTACCTTTGCTTATGAACCTAAATCAAATCTCTGACAATTGCAGTCTGGTTTCAAGAATCTTTTTCTATCTAATGTTTGAAAAAAAGAGCAAAATTGTCTTTGGAAAATGATGCTAATCTCTGTGTGTGTTCTAAGGATGCCATTAGGTGACCTTATACATAAAATTATTATTATTGATACTACAAGATGTTAATATATAAACTAAGAATTTTAAAATTATTTAATAATGCACCAAAAAGTATTGACACTTTTCATATCTGTACTGTCTGAAGAACACAATTAATTAGTTAAAGAAAAGAAAGATTCAAAATAAATTAAAAATTGAGACAAACTGAAAGTTAAGTAGACACTTCTAACTATGTATTGTTAGGGAATTCCCGGACAGTCCAGTGATTAGGACTCAGTACTTTCACTGATGAGGGCATGGTTTCAATCCCTGATTGGGGAACCAAGATCCTCCAAGCCTAGCAGTTTGGCATAATAAATGAATGTATCTTTGGAATACATCAACTTTCCCTTTTTATATTGAATTTACTTGCAAATTAAATATCTCCTATTTACAGTTTGAAACAACTGAATCTAAGGTAAAGCTATGAAAAATTGCTATAAAATGTATCAGAACAAAATAAAATGCTATGTTTAACTTCACATAAAATCTGTGATGTGAAAACTATTACGGAAGGTAAATAAAATGATAGGGATAAAATTTCTTCATTTCAAGTTTGTGTTGTGAAGATTTATATTACAAGAAAATCACCCTGATAAAAATCATAAAAATGAAAATTAATAAAATATATATAAAACATTGACTATACAACTTAATTTCTCTTAAAGATAACCATCAATCTGCCAGCAGAGACTACTTTAAGCTTTCATAACAGAAAAATAAAATCAAAAGACTAATGAAAATTTTAGGTGGTGAGAACACAAATGAAAAAGGGTATATGTGAAGAACTAAGTTAGAGTAAAAAATATTGAAGATGGAAGAACATGAGGAATATGAGAAAAGAAAGCTATTGAAACTATATATATCTATTCTTCCTTATGTTACATATCATTAATATGATTTGCTGACCACAGTATAAGTTAACCTTTTGCATTTTATATTTATTTAGACTTCTCCACTGGGGAAGTCACAAAATAACCATCTAAGTGGACCTTCTAAAATTTTCTATAAAATGTCAGAAGAGTAACAAAAAAAATTTAGCAAATATTCTTCCTCACAAACTTTTCACTTTAATGTTTTCCCTTTAGGTCTTATGTAGCATGCTTCAGTTCTTGCTTTGGAGGAAAATATTCCATTGCATCCTGGTAACTGATGAAATAGTATATTATACAAATTACATAAGAATATTGGCCTATTAAATTTAGACAACTCCCTAAATAGTTAAATCAATTAACTAAATAGTACTTTCATTTAAACACCAGAATACATTTGTCAAAGAGTAAATGCATTTCTTATAAGCTATTTTTAACAAAATTAAGAATATAAATTGGTTTAATTCTATGGGTCAATAAAATCTCTAGTCAAGTAAAAAAGCATGAAGTTGAACCATTTGATCTGTGACACTAATTTAACAAATATAATCAAGACCTGCTTAGAAACAGTCTAGAGTCACGACATTTCCCTTTTGAGCTCCTGCTGCCTTTGGTATTTATGGAAAACATGGCCGGGAAGGTTCCCGGGAAGGATACGATCAGTGCCTTGGAATACCACACAACCTTTCACCAGCTCTCCCATGATGCAACCCACTGACCAGATATCAACTGAAAATAAAGTGAAATGACAAAATTATGAAGTGCCATGAACAAAACAAAGGTGAAGAAAAGATTTCTAACAGTGCACTAAACACATAAATATGGAAAATAAATGGCCAGTTAAGGGTGAACTGTTTTAGACAGTATGAAAGATTGCTGACTTCTATTTTGGCTTTCAGTTTGCAGCAATCTTGGCTTTCAGTGCCAAAGAGTCCAATACTTTACAGCTTCAAAGACAAAGTCCCAGCAATAAGGCGTGCCTGTCCCCAGAAAGCTGTCTCCAGGCACGAGCCCACCCCGGCTCCCGGCCTTGTGGTCAGCACCAGGTATCTCCCTGTGAAGGATACAGTCTCTTCCTGGGAACAGGACTTTATGGAGGACCATTTCTGCCATGATGCACCCGACAGACCAGATGTCCACTACCAAATACCAGGTGATTAAAACCAGCCAGAGACCGCCCCCCATGCACGTCTTCTCTCAAATCCCCTCCCACAGACAGACCCAGATTGCTAGTAGGACTCGTGAGATATGAGCACCATGCCTCCAGCATGAGCCATTTCTGAACTGTCTAGTCAGCGGGGCCCCACAGCTCCAGGCTTGTTTGGGTCCCAGGTGAGGGCCTGGGGCGCCTCAGCTTCTGGCTGCTCCCCTCCTCTGTGGGGCCCAGCTGAACAAGGCCTCAGAAGCCCAGACAGAGAGCTCTTCAGTACCCCTGCTGGTGTAGGCGGGGTGAGAGATGCCCACAGGGGACCGAATTTCCTCTCATGGCCATGGAGGACTGGAAGGCCACAGGCTTGTGTCCCTCTGAATGGCAGTTCTAAAATATCTGGATAAACTTGAAGCTCAACTCATTTCAGATGACTTAGGCAAACTTTTAGACTCTTTTTTTTTTTTTTTAATAAGTAAGTGTGATTTCTTTTTGACAAATTTTTCAAAAGCTAAGTTTCAAAGAGCTCTGATATTGCTAGAATAAGTTTTGCTGTTAAAAAAAAAACACCAATTTTATACACAAAAAGCACATGCTGTATCATTCCATTTATATCTAGCTCAAAAATAAGAAAAATCAATCTATGGTGCTGGAAATCAGGATAATGGCTTCCCTTGGGGGTTGAGACCCAGAGGGGTCCTAGGGAGGCCTCAGTTACGCTGCTGGTTACATGGGTGTGCTCCCACTGAGCTGCACACTTGGGATTCACATTTTTTTTTTTGTAAGCATATTATACTTTGATAAATGTTCAAAATATTCATTTCTAAAGTGAATAATTTTAACCAATGGAAATATAAAATTATTTCTCATCTGTGAACTATGATAATCTATGCATAACACAGTCTCCATATTATATTTCATACAGTTCACAGGAAAGAGAAAAAAGCTCGTGATGACTAATAGCACTAACTCTAAACATCGCGGCCTCTTCCAGCTCTGTCTGTACTCACCGTTCTCTTTGTAGCCCATGCCCAGGATGACTTCGGGTGCCCGGTAATACCGTGTCACCACATAGGGAGTCATCATAAAGTTGGTGCATGCTGTGCGAGCCAGGCCAAAGTCAAGGATCTTAAGGGTGCAGTCGGACTTTACTACAATGTTACTAGGCTTCAGATCCTAGGACAGAAAAGGTTTAAATTAATACGCGAACCAAAGCATGCTAAGTAAACAATCTCACGCTGGCTAAGGATTTGTGAGGTCAGTAACCCCTGAAGTATGTGAGAGTGCTGGGAGAAGGAAGAAAGCTAGAATTGAACCCTGGGATTTTAGAATCATGTTGGAAAACCTAACTCTCAAATTAAAACCAACACAGAGCAGTCTAGAGAGGCCAGACGGGTGCCCTCATCCGCCATGGGGAAGCTTTTGTGACACTGCTCTGCTTAAATCCTTTTGAGAGTCTCTACAACATCCTCTCCTCCCTCCTGCCACGCCCGGTCACATTCAGTTCCCAACATTCTGGTTCTTCCTTGCTATCCAACAGAAACACAGTTCAAGCCCCATGTGTAATGTACACTTTCTAACAGTGACTAGAAAAGGTAAGATTTAATTTTAATAATATCTTCTTTAATCCAATACAGTGTATTTCCATAGTATTCATTTCTAAAATGTAACCAACATATAAACATTATGGAGATATTTTACATTTTTTGGTACTATCTTTGAAACCCAGTATTTATTTATAATTATAGCCATATTCTGAGTACTTAATAGCTTCATGTGTCTAGTGGCTATGGTACTGGACAGCACAGGGCTACAATTCTCAGATCCTGGAATCTCTCAAAGGCGGCTTCTTTCTTTGGAAGAAGAATCCCACGATTACCAATAAGAACTTCCCATCCCCTGCGACCTGCCATTCCCGGGCATACACACTCCTCTTAAAATCCCTTCTTCACCACCCCCACCCCAGTGAGGGCTCTGTGAGAGGAGGCCTCAAGGTCTCCCTGTGCTCCCAGCATATGAAGTCTGGCACAGCAGATTCTCAGAAAATGTTTGCAGGTGAACGTACACATCACACTCCACCACACTCTCAACACAACTCATCACAACTTCTGCAGCTTTTTCCTTCATTACTCTAGGGCCTTTTTTTTATGGTGATCCCCTACATCCTAGACCCTTCCTCAAAATCATGAATTTGATTCTTGCCTGGAACTTCAGCCTGAAAACTCATCCTAGAAACTATGACTTCTAAACAATCTGTTATGTTCACAAGTGCCTTCCAATGTGTAACAACAATGTCAAATTGCCAAGTCACATCACACAGTAAATGATGTTTTAGGACCAGCGCCTGGCTGAAACTTTCCAATTGATGCGTCACCAATGGACATAGGTGTGCCTTGAGCGACAGCTGCCAAATGTTACTGGAATAAGTAGAAAAACATTTAAATTTACACCAGTCAAAACTATGTTTCATTACTGCTAAGGGCTTTCTTTCTGAAAATTTGGAATTCAGTAAAATATAACAACTATGCATTGCGAAAACTCCTACCAAACCCATGCAGATGCACTGGTCCCTGGCTGGCCCCAGAGCACTTCCTCCAGGCATGTCCCAACATGAAGTGCTGAGGGGAGCATGGCCACCCCACCCACAGCTGCGAGGCTGCACAAAAGAAACCATGGGAAGAACAGACACCACACTCAAGCCAGTGACCTTTTCCTGTGAGGAGGCAGCAATGCAGCCAAGGTAAAACAAACCACTCTGTTCCTAGGTTCCGGTTTTAGAACCAAAGAATATGAGAAGAACTGGTATTTCAGGATACAAACTGTGCTTAGTTGTTCGGTTGTGTTCAACTTTCTGCAACCCCATGGACTGTACCCTGACAGCCTCCTCTTTCCAAGGAGATTCTCCTTTTTATACCCCATGGACCGTATAACAAGGCAAAGAGATATGACACCAGAAGATGAGCCCCCAGATCCAAAAGTGTCCAGTATGCTACCGGGAAGAGCGAAGGGCAATTACTAATAGCTTTAGAAAGAATGAAGTGGCTAGGCCAAAGTGGAAACAACACTCAGTTGTGAATATGCCTGGTGGTAAAAGTAATTTCTGATGTTGTAAAGAACAATACTGTATAGGAAGCTGGAATGTTAGGTCCATGAATCAAGATAAATTGGAGATGGTCAAGCAGGAGATGGCAAGATTGAACACTGACATCTTAGAAATCAGTGAGCTAAAACAGACAGGAATCAGTTCATTTCAGTTGCACACTTGTGTCTGATTCTTTGCGACCTCATGGACTGTAGCATGCCAGGCTTCCCTGTCCATCACCAACTCCTGGAGCTTCCTCAAACTCATGTCCATAGAATCGGTGACACCATCCAATCATCTCATCCTCTGTTGTCCCCTTCTCCTCCTGCCCCCAATCCCTCCCAGCATCAGAGTCTTTTCCAATGAGTCAGCTCTTCACATCAGGTGGCCAAAGTATGGGAGTTTCAGCTTCAACATCAGTCCTCCCAATCAATCTTCAGGACTGATTTCCTTTAGGATTTACTGATTGGATCTCCTTGCAGTCCAAGGGACTCTCAAGAGTCTTCTCCAACACCACAGTTCAAAAGCATCAATTCTTCAGCACTCAGCTTTCTTTATAGTCCAACTCTCACATTCATACATGACTACTGGAAAAATCATAGCATTGATTATATGGACCTTTGTTGGCAAAGTAATGTCTCTACTTTTTAATATGCTGTCTAGGTTGTTCATAACTTTTCTTCCAAGGAGCAAGCATCTTTTAATTTCATGGCTGCAGTCACCATCTGCAATGATTTTGGAACCCAAGAAAATAGTCTGTCACTGTTTCCATTGTTTCCCCATCTGTTTGCCATGAAGTGATGGGACTGGATGCCATGATCTTAGTTTTCTGAACATTAAGCTTTAAACCGACTTTTTCACTCTCCTCTTCTACTTTCATCAAGAGGCTCTTTAGTTCTTCTTCACTTTCTGCCATAAGCCTGTGTCATCTGGATATCTGGGGTTATTGATATTTCTCCCAGCAATCTTGATTCCAGCTTGTGGTTCATCTAGCCCTGCATTTTGTATGATGTACTCCGCATATAAGTTAAATAAGCAGGGTGACAATATACTGCCTTGACATACTCCTTTTCCTATTTGGAACCAGTCTGTTGTTCTATATCCAGTTCCAACTGTTGTTTCTTGACATGCATACAGATTTCTTAGGAGGCAGGTCAGGTGGTCTGGTATTCCCATCTCTTGAAGAATTTTCCAGTTTGTTGTGATCCACACAGTCAAAGGCTTTGGCGTAGTCAATAAAGATGTTTTTCTGGAATTCTCTTGCTTTTTCGATGATCCAATGGATGTTGGCAATTTCTGGTTCCTCTGCCTTTTGTAAATCCGGTTTGAACATCTGGAAGTTCACAATTCACATACTGTTGCTGGCTTGGAGAATGTTCAGCACTACTTTGCTAGTGTGTGAGATGAGTGCAATTGTGCAGTAGTTTGAGCATTCTTTCACATTGGCTTTCTTTGGGACTGAAATGAAAACAGACCTTTTCTAGTCCTGTGGCCACTGCCGAGTTTTCAAAACAGGCTGCCATATTGAGTGCAGCACTTTCACAGCATCATCTTTTAGGATTTGAAATAGCTCAAATGGAATCCCATCACTTCCACTAGCTTTGTTCGTAGTGATGCTTCCTAAGGCCCACTTGACTTTGCATTCCAGGATGTCTGGTTCTAGGTGAGTGATCACACCATTGTGGTTATCTGGGTCATGAAGATGTTTTTTGTATAGTTCTTCCATGTATTCTTGCCACCTCTTCTTAATATCTTCTGCTTCTGTTAGGTTCATACCATTTCTGTCCTTTATTGTGCCCATCTTTGCATGAAATGTTCCCTTGGTATCTTTAATTTTCATGAAGAAAACTCTAGTCTTTCCCATTCTATTGGTTTCCTCTATTTCTTTGCATTGATCACTGAGGAAGGCTTTCTTATCTCTCCTTGCGTTCTTTGGAACTCTGCATTAAAATGGGTATATCTTTCCTTTTCTCATTTGCCTTTTGCTTCTCTTCTTTCTCCATGTGTAGAGTCTTCTCTTGTGTTACTGGAAGAGGCTGTTTGTTATGACCACTGTGTTCTCTTGGCAAAACTCTGTTTGCCTTTGACCTGCTTCGTTTTGTACTCCAAGGCCCAATTTGCCTGTTACTCCAGGTATCTCTTAACTTTCTACTTTTGCATGTAAAAGTAGGAAGTCAGACATGAATGGGTTAACTTAATTCAGATGACCATTCTATCTACTACTCTGCATGAGAATACCTTAGAGGAAATGGAATAGCCCTCATATTCAACAAAAAAGTCGAAAATATAGTACTTGGGTGCAGTCTCAAAAATGATTGAATGGGTTCCAAGGCAACCCATTCAGCATCACAGTAATCGAACTCTATGGCCCAACCAGTAATGCTGAAGAAGGTGAAGCTCCAGAACTAACACCTAAAAGAGATGTTCTTTTCAGCACAGAGGACTGGAATGCAAAAGTAGGAAGTCAAGAGATAGCTGGAATAACAGGCAAGTTTGGCCTTGGAGTATAAAATGAAGCGGGACAAAGGCTAACATAGTTTTGTCATGAGAATGTGCTGGTCATAGCAAACACCTTTTCTCAAAAACCCACAAAAGACTGCTCTATATATGGATATTGCCAGATGGTCAATATAAAAATTTGATTATGTTCTTAGAAGCCAAAGATGGAGAGGCTCTATACAGTCAGTAAAAACAAGACTTGGAGCTGATTGTGGCTCAGTTCATGAGCTCCTAATTGCAAAATTCAGGCTTAAATTGAAGTGGGGAAAACTGCTAGGCCATTCAGGTATGACCTAAATCAAACCCTGTATGATTATACAGGAGATGTGATGAACAGATTCAAGGGATTAGATCTGGTAGACAGACTGCCTGAAGAACTATGGATGGAGGTTCATAACACTGTACAGGAGACAGTGACCAAAACCATCCTAAAGAAAAAGAAATGAGAGAAGGCAAAGTTGTTGTCTGAGGATGCCTCACAAATAACAGAGGAAAGAAGAAAAGCAAAGAAAGGCAAGGAAGAAAGGGAAAGATAGACCCCACTGAATGCAGGGTTCCAAAGAATAGCAAGGAGAGATAAGAAGGCCTTCTTAAATGAGCAACGCAAAGGAATAGAGGAAAACAACAGAACGGGAAAGGCTAGAGATCTCTCCAAGAAAACTGGAGATATCAAGGGAACATCTCTTGCAAGGATGTGTATGATAAAGGACAGAAGGTCCTTATCATTAAGGACCTAACAGAACCAGAAGAGATTAGGAAGAGGTGGCAAGAATACACACAAGAACTATACCAAAAACATCTTAATGACCAGGATAACCATGACAGTGTTGCTACTCACCTAGAGCCAGACACCCTGGAGTGTGGAGTCAAGTGGGCCTTAGGAAGCATCACACTCTGATGCTGTTACCGAGCCACACTCAATCTGGCAGCAGATTTGGAAAACTCAGCAGTGGCCACAATACTGGAAAAATTCAGTTTTCATTCCAATCCCTAAGAAAGGCAATGCCAAAGAATGTTCCAACTACCATACAATTGCATACATTTTACATGCTAGCAAGGTTATGCTCAAAATCCTTCGAGCTAGGCTTCAGCAGTATGTGAAATAAGAACTTCCAGATGTACAAGCTGGGTTTCAAAGAGGCATAGGAACCAGAGATCAAATTGCCAGCATTCAATGGATCACGGAGAAAGCAAAGGAGTTCCAAAAAAAAGAACAATCTACTTCTGCTTCTTGGGTTATGCTAAAACCTAATCACAACAAACTGTGGAAAATTCTCAAAGAGATGGGAATGAATAACAGACCACCTTATCTGTCTCCTGAGAAATCTGTATGTAGGCAAGAAGCAACAATGAGAATCTTACATGGAATAACTGATTGGTTCCAAATTTGTTAAGGAGTACAACAAGGCTGTATACTGTCACCCTGCTTATTATATGCAGAGCACATCATGGAAATGCCAGGCTGGAAGAATCACAAGCTGGAATCAAGACTGCCAGGAGAAATATCAAGAACTTCAGATATGCACATGATATCACTCTGATGGGGAAAGTGAAGAGGAACTAAACAGCCTCTTGATGAGGGTGAAAAAGCTTGTTTGAAACTGAACATAAAAAACTAAGATTATGGTGTCCAGTCCCATCATTTCATGGCAAATAGAAGGGGAAAAAGTGGAAGCAGTGACAGAATTTCTTTTCTTGGGCTCCAAAATCACTGCAGATGGTGACTGCAGCCATGAAATTAGAAGATGCTTACTCCTTGAAAGGAAAGCTATGACAAACCTAGACAGCATATTAAAAAGGAGAGACATCACTTTGCCAGCTAAGGTCCATATAATCAAAGCTATGGTTTTTCCAGTAGTCATCTATAGATGTGAGAGTTGGACTATAAGGACGGCTGAGTGCCAAAGAATTCATGCTTTCTAATTGTCGTGCTGAAGAAGACTCTTTAAGAGTCCATCAGACTGCAAGGAGATGAGACAGTCAATCCTAATGGAAATCAACTCTGAATATTCATTGGAAGGACTGATTCTGAAGGTGAAGCTCCAATACTTTGGACACTTGATGCAAAGAGCTGACTCACTGGAAAAGATCCTGACGCTGAGAAAGCCTGAAAGCAACAGAAGAAGGGGGTGGGAGAGGAAGAGATGGTTAGATAGCACCACTGATTCAACGCATGTGAATCTGAGCAAAGAGGAGGCACCACTCTCTCTCGAGGAGACAGTGGAGGACGGAGGAACCTGCCATGCCGCAAAGAGCTGGACACGACTTAGCGATACGAGTTAACAACATACTTGACCATCCAGCAGTCCCTGGAATCCAGCCTGGCCTTGAACTAACACAGCCACACGAACAAGGATGATCAGAGTAGTGTCATGCAGCCTGATGAACTGCTGTGTGATTAGAAAACATGCCTATGACAGCCACGTCTGTTATAAAGAGTTGTCAGAAGGGTGTCCTCTTGAGCTGATTTTGTTGGACCAACTCCCATCCAAGTAAAGATGGACTTTACTGCCATCTATTGGACAACGATAGTCAAATGCAAACCTGTGGAATCAAGCTGTGGAAAGGTGTTGATTTTGTCCTGGCCGGAATGGTAGACGTGGCCATGTTGGGAGGCAAAGGAAGGTGCCTAAAGAGGTCCCGGGGCTTCTGCGGGTTCCCCACACACACGGCCCCATCATTCTCCACACACAACCAGAAGCAGCTTTCCACAAAGGAAGTGGATTTGTAGTTTGAAGATGGCAGAGTGAAGACAATTCTGCCCCTTCAAATCCTGAAAACCATCCCAAACAAGGAAAACAAGAAATACACAGTAAAACACAAATGCCACCTAAATTCGGGGGCTTGACGCACAGAGTATGGGGATGGCGCCCCTGGGGCGGGAAACAAGGGTATACGAAACACCTGTAACCAGACAAGGGCGGGAGCAGAGGAGTCGAGGCTGAGGGTATTGTCATTACTCATCAGCTCTCCATCTAGAACCTGAAGAAGTGACAGCGTTCAGTCAGAACGCTGACTGAAGAAGCGTAACAACTGTCCACTGACTTGATTTCCTCACATGCACCTATGACTGCTTACTCGGATGGCTGTATCTGGGGACAGGAGCCTAAGCAGACATCTGGAGAAGTATTAGACACTGAAGTTCTAAGTGGACACTGAAAGTCAAAGACTCAAAACCCCTCAGCTAGTGGTAGGGGGTGGTCATGGAGGCCAGCTAATAAATGGAGACTGGTCCAGACCTCTTCCAACCATATTATGACACAGGCCGGGGCAAAACTGTGAAAGAAGACTGCTGTCCATCTCACATGGTTTCTGACCCTCTTATCTAGTCAGTATGGGAGAATGCATTTGCCCAATCGATGACGATATGACACACCTAAGGCCTTATTAATCTGCGCTGGCAACAACGCCGTGTCCAGCATAGCACCTACAATCAGGACCCCTGGTCAGCTAAGTCTCGGTGGCCGACATTCTCTAGCATCTATCTAGTTTCTGCAAGGGCTGGACTAGTGAATTAAACTGAGCTAGGAGGGACCACCACCCTGACATTGTTAGGTTCTAAAGGTGGCAGTAATCTCCGTTCTCCCCCATCTCCCAGCGTTCAATACCGTTTTTGATGTACTATCTTGGGGACGGCAGTTTCACGTTTCCACTTGGCCTTGCCAATCAAGATAACTCTTAACTCCAGACCAAAGGACAAATGCAGGGGTCAATCTGCCAGGAGTATCAACTGTCAAGTGTATCAGTTCCAATCACATACTTGAGGACTGGGAAGGCAACTGCTGCAGGGACCACAGGGTCCGTTTCGGACCACCACCATTCCGAAACGCTTCAGGAATGAACAATGCAGAGAATGAGGACCTGCTGTGGCTCCGAGATCAACCACCTGGTGAAAGAGACTACGGTTTGTCTCTTCCCCTCAGGAAGGGAGGCTCATGAGGAGCCTGCTCTTGACCTGTGTGCAGAAGCAGAGCTGAGAAGGACAGGGGTGGACAGTGGTATCCATGAAAATGCCTGTCTGTCTCTCTACTGTGGGAGTATAACTGACAGACACCCCGAGGTGCCCTAAGCCTCCCCTCCGCTCACAAGGCCACAAGTCCCACAGTGGCTCTTGGCCAGCAACTGCATGGAGAAGGAGGTCCTTTCCTACAAGATACTGGATTCCTCTAACAGGCAGCTTCCAACCCTCCTTCACACTCTCTCTATGCCAAGGGATCAGACTGCGCTGTCCCCTGCCAGCTTTCCCACCTCCTCTGACTCCCTCCTTCTGTTCTTCCTCAGAGGCCTTCTCCCGGCACTTCCTGCATGTCTAATGCCATCATGGCACACTAATGCCTTCAGTGAAAAACCTCCTACGCTGTATGGGGATGGAAGTCAGCACACAGGAATAAACAACTTGGCCAAGTGGAGTAATCCCAACCTCAGTGAGTGGCCCACAGTGAGATAATGGGGACCACAACTCTGGAAAGGGCTGTGGAATTAAATGACAAGTACTGCAGAAGGCAGGATGGGGTAGGGAGCAGGATGCGGAGGGATTTGCAGGGGATGGGAAGGTTCGCAGAAAGGTAAAGGCAGGCCTCTCAGATCCCCACAGAAGATCTTGGTTCTTTCTTCACTTCTTATCAGTCAGTTCAGTTGCTCAGTCGTGTCCAACTGCGGCACGCCAGGCTTCACTGTCCATCACCAGCTCCCAGAGCTTGATCAAACTCACGTCCGNCCTCCTACGCTGTATGGGGATGGAAGTCAGCACACAGGAATAAACAACTTGGCCAAGTGGAGTAATCCCAACCTCAGTGAGTGGCCCACAGTGAGATAATGGGGACCACAACTCTGGAAAGGGCTGTGGAATTAAATGACAAGTACTGCAGAAGGCAGGATGGGGTAGGGAGCAGGATGCGGAGGGATTTGCAGGGGATGGGAAGGTTCGCAGAAAGGTAAAGGCAGGCCTCTCAGATCCCCACAGAAGATCTTGGTTCTTTCTTCACTTCTTATCAGTCAGTTCAGTTGCTCAGTCGTGTCCAACTGCGGCACGCCAGGCTTCACTGTCCATCACCAGCTCCCAGAGCTTGATCAAACTCACGTCCGTCGAGTCGGTGATGCCATCCAACTATCTCATCCTCTGTCATCCCCTTCTCCTCCTGCCTTCAATCTTTCCCAGCATCAGGGTCTTTTCCAATGATTCAACTCTTCACATCAGGTGCCAAAGTACTGAAGCTTCAGCTTCAGTATCAGTCCTTCCAATCAATATTCAGGGTTGATTTCTTTTAGGATTGACTGGTTTGACTTCCTTGCAGTCCAAGGGACTCTCAAGAGTCTTCTCCAACACCAACACCATAGTTCAAAAGCATCAATTCTTCAGTGCTCAGCTTTCTTTATGGTCCAACTCTCACATTCATTTATGACTACTGGAAAAACCATAGTTTTGACTATACGGACATACATATTGAAAACTACCTTAAATGTGAATAGATTAAATGAACCAACCAAAAGACACAGACCAGCTGGGTGGATGAAAACATGTGTGTGTACGCACTTTCACTTACCACATTACTTAACCCCTCCAAATTGTATGTAATTATCTTACATTGTTTACGTTAATCATGTCTCTGTTACGGCTTGCAATCGTAATTATCTTTTTTTTGGTTTGGATACTGATTGTGAAAAGTGATCAACATCTTTTATTACTGTGATTATGTAACTATTATTCGCTTAATACCATTGTATCATGACTGATCAACAGAGAATAACACAATTCTGTAACAGTAAAACTATCATTTTAATAGAAAAACAACTTCAAAGAAATTCTAGCCTTGTGGAGATGACAGTGCCTTCATGCAAGAAGAAAATGCTATTTCTCACAGCCAAGACATGGAAGCAACCCAAGTAAGTGCCTAACAATACGACTGAATAAAAAGATGCGTTGTATGATTGTATGTATATGTGTGTGTGTGTGTGTGTGTGTGTGTATATATGGCCTCTGTGATGGCTCAGCAGGTAAATAATCCACGTGCAATGCAGGAGATGTGGGTTCAATCCCTGGGTTGGGAAGATCCCCTGGATGAGAAAAATGGCAAACTACTCCAGTATTTGTGCCTGAAAAATTCCATGGACAGAGGAGCCTGGAGGCTACAGTCCAAAGGGTTGCAAAGAGGCGGACATGACTGAGTGACTAAGCGCATATATATATATATAAAATGGAATATTAGTCATAAAAATGAATGAAATATTGCCATTTGCAGCAATGTAAATGGACCTAGAGCATATTCTGCTTAGTCAAATAAGTCAGAGAAAGACAAATACTATATGATATCAATCACTTGGAATCTAAAAAATGATACACATAAATGTATACACAAAATAGAAACAGACTCACAGACAGAGAAAACAGATCTGTGGTTAACAAAAGGGAGAGGGAAGTGGGGAGGGACAATTTAGGGGTTTGGGATTAACAGATAAAACTAGCATATATAAGGAAGATATAGAAAGGAAGCCACAAGGATATACTGTATGGCATTATCTTATAACAACCTATAATAGAATATAATCTCCAAGGATACTAAATCACTAGGCTGTACACCTGAAACCAATACAATATTGTAAATCAATCGCATTCCAATTAAAATAAAACAAAATGCTATAAAAAGGAACTTTTAAAGATAAAAAAGAGCTCCAACTAACTGGTACTTCAGAGAAAGATAGAATAAAGAACACATTTCTATTCTGAAAGAAATAATACAAAGTTCCCAGAACTCTATGGCATGTCCTTCCAGACTGAAGTGCCCACCACAATTAATGAAAAAAAATTTCCATATGATGGCATATCACCGTAACATTTCAGAATACAAGAAATAAAGAAACTTTAAAAGATGTTTTCAGAGATAAAAACAAAACTCAAACCAGGGCACCTGCAAAGGATCTGTAATAAGAATAGCACTGAAAGTTCAAAAGCCATACAACACTACACTACAATGGTACAGTACTTATACCTCAGGGGGCAACTGATTTATAACCAAGAATTTTATATCCAACCAAAATCATCAATCATGTGACAGGGCAGAAGAGGAGTTTCAGATATCTGAGACCTCAAAAACTTTACTTTCCAGGCACCACTTCTGGGGAAGCTATTGGAGGATATGTCCCACCAAAACAAAGGAGAGCTGGGGGTCGGGAAGCAGAGAGAGGTGAAGGAAATCCTCGGGAAAATGCTGGGGCAAGGCCAGGATAAGGCCTCGGCATCAGGTATGGGGGTGGCCGGTCCAGATGTGAGCGGGGCTGAGGTTCCACAAGGCAATCAAACCAATGACACAGTTAAGCCATCTGCAGCCAGAGAACACTTAAGACACCTGGCAGAAAACGTAGCGTTTAATTGGCAGCAAAGACATGGAGAACTGCTTCCTCCTTCACACAAACAACAGAGACCACAACTCTAACAAGTGAAAGACAAGTGTTGTTAACTCTAGGGACAAAAAAAAATAGAAAGGAAAAGAAATATAATCATGGTATAAATGTAAGCTTAACTGTGAAAAGTGTTTATAGGTCCTGATGATGTGAAACTGACATCTGATCTAAACCAATTATACTGTAACTTAATTGGGAGGGCAGGGGACAGAAAGAGAGCTAGATCAGTCCCTTATGTCCCAAACTGAAGAGAGACCAACAAACAGAGATCTAATCGTACTGTTTCAAGATATAAACACCAAAATAACAGCTAAAAGAGCGGAATGAGTGCTTCTGGGGAGAAACAAATAGGAGGGAGGAGGTGAGGGTTCCTTTTTAATAAGTTATCCTTGACAAAACAAAACAAAACCAAACAGATTGACCAACTCATTCAGCAAGTTGCAGAACAATCATGTACAAGATGATCCTATTTTTAAAAAATATAAGTTATAAAGGACATAAGTATAAACAGATATGCTGGTATTACATATGTAAGAAGATGTATCAGTGTAAAGGCAGGAAGAAAAAAACCCAAATGCCAGCAATGGCCTCCTCCAGGTGGTGATGGAGGGCTGGGGGACTTTCCTTTCCATTTGTTTTTAATTATACAACACAAAAGTGGTAGGATTACGGCTATTTTATTTTTCAAGTAATTAAATTGTATGTTTATTATGAAACCATCTTAGTAAGCAAAACTGAACGTGGGTGTCTACGCCTGTGGTATCAGTTTAGTTCAGTTGCTCAGTTGTGTCCAACTCTTTGTATGCTGTGGACTGCAGCACGCCAGGCCTCCCCGTCCATCACCAACTCCAGAAGCCTACTCAAACTCATGTCCATTGGTTGGATGCTGATGCCATCCAACCATGTCATCCTCTGTCATCTCCTTCTGCCTTCAATCTTTCCCAGCATCAGGGTCTTTTCAAGTGAGTCAGCTCTTCGCATCAGGTGGCCAAAG
>SJYA01003924.1:615292-652041 GCA_006410615.1 Neotragus moschatus | reverse complement strand
TCCCTAGGAAGCTTAACAATCCAGGGTTGCGTAGATAGTGAACAGTAGGTACATGGACGCAGTTAGGCTTTTCTGAACTCTAGACACCTCAGTGTCTTCCTATGAGTGCTTCTTCTCCCAGTTACTCTCAGTATCTTCAGTAAAAATAAGTTATGGAAATCATTGTCTTTGGGATTTATGGCATTTTATGTTTTGCATGATAAGTTGCTTCAGTCGTGTCCAACTCTGTGCGACGCTATGGACTGTAGCCCGCCAGGCTCCTCTGTCCATCAGATTCTCCAGGCAAGAATACTGGAGTGGGTTGCTGTGCCCTCCTCCAGGGGATCTTCCCTCATTTTATATTTTAGGGCGTTGTAATTATGGGGAGGTAGGTCACAGACTAGAATTTTAAGAGGAGAGCAGTATAAAAATCCCATAGATGTTGTCCAGAGGCAAAACTTGCTCTATTGGGTAATCCACGTCGTGTAGAGAACATGTTCCTCCTCTCTGGTTTCCCCCACTGAGACTATCTCAAAACAGAGCTGTAATGAGCACTTTCTAATCTCTGCTGGTAGCCTATGATTCGATAATGATAATGATGATGATAAACACTTATTAAGCACTCACAGAGTGAGGTTTTACGTGTTCAAAACTCATAAAAGACCTGGTCCCCAGTGGCAGTCCTAGTATTGGCACAGTGTGGGAGTTGGCACTTTACGGTCAGTTAATGCTTTGTGCTGATCTGCTTGGACAATTGACCACAATCCTTCACACTTTCAAATTTCTTTCGTGAATTCTTCTGCTGTCTCAGTGCCTGCCTCCACCGCCCGCCCCCGACCGCCATAAGCTCAGTGTGCTTGGAGACCATAAAAAAAGATAGATTCTGGAAAATTTGGAATCACTATAATCATCAAAATACTTCGAGCCCATTTTTATCACCAACTTACTGATCACCAATTTACTGATGAGAAAACTGAGGAGTGGGCATATTAAGTGGCATTCCCAGGAGCAGTGGGCTGAATGGTGCCCTTTCCTTCAAATCCACGTCTACCTGGAACCTGTGAATGTGATCCCATTTGGAAATAGAATGTTTACAGATGTAATGAAGTTTAGATGAAGTCATACTGGATTGGGTGTGTTGCTTTGGTTGTTCTGAATTATTGGGGTTTTTATAGGCTTCATTGCTCCTAGATTTCCTTGTTATGGCTCATTTAAGCTAGAAGCTAAATTAGTCCTCTTATAGCACCAGCTGGTGATAGTCTCAGAACTACGTAACTTAGAGCTGGAAAGGACCACAAGGTAGCATGGTGAGCCATTTGCTCTAGGGTCTCTATGCTATCATCGTTTCCTTTTACAGATGAAATAATTGAAGACAATTTCAGTGATCTGATAAAGTTAATATATTTAGTTAGCAGCAGATAATATGCAACACTTTTGAGTATTTTGTGTTTGTCAGGCATTGTGCTAATTACTTTATGTGCACAACCTCATTTAATTTACATCATAATCTTATGAACTATCTAATTTTAAAGACGAGAAAACCAAGACACAGAAAGATTAAGTAATTTGACTAGGGTAGTACTGCTAGTAAGTATCAGAATCAAGTGTTTACATATACATGGTATGACTCCAGAAAGTCTGATTCCAGACCCTACGCATTTAATCATCATACTATATTGTTTAAAGGTTAGAGTGAGAGTCAGGTCCTCTTGCCTTGGTGGTTAGAGAAGTGGTTCCCAACAATCGTATAGGGTCTATGACTCTGTATATGTGTCAAGCATTCTCTGTAGACTTAAAAATGCGATCATCTAATATTTTAAGTTAATATTGATTTTGCTTGGATATACTGTATGTTCATTTAAAAGCAATATTGAATTAAGAGTGGCTTCTTGTCACAATTCATCTTATTAATTCAGTGACTGCTAAAAAAGAACAATCTTCTTTTGGGGGAGTCTGAAATATTTTGATCTGAGAAGGCATCCTTATATTCATAAAGAAGATTGTGAACCATGGGATAGTAGAAAGAAAGCTCAATTTGGAGCCAGGTGGACCTGGATTTGAGTCTTGCTTCTGTTTACTTCCTGACTGAGTGACCTTGGGCGAGTCCCTTAACTATTAACTTCAGTTTCCTCATCTGTAAAAGGTTATTCTATAATTTATCTCAGAATGTTGTTGGGAGCCTCAGGTGCAGCAGTATATGTGAAAGTCTTATAAAAAACTAGAGTTCTGTGGGTATCTAAGGCAGCCAATATCATTCCTCTGTGACACTCAAGGGATCAAATTTGGTCCTGGATACTTCCTCACACTCACTTTCCCTGTGCTCTTTTGGTATACCTTTTAACTTAAACAACAAAACAAAACAAAAAACTTCTTTTGGTATACCTTTTAACTTAAACAACAAAACAAAACAAAAAACTTCTATCAATATTGTAATGCTAAGGAACAGGTCAATTTCCAATAAAATAACATCTACCCCTGGCATGAGCTTACTCCACTTTCTAGTCATGCCTGGAATAGCATCCTTTGTGAAAAATTTTAGGTGGCAGAGAGGAAAAGAAGATGGCATTCCAGCTCTACTGTGGTGTTGACTTCATCCTTCCTCTTTGAGTAGGTCAAAGTTATTACATCATTTTTTCTTCTAGGCTGGGAACTAGGGTTGGAAGGGTGGAGTTCAGCTAAAGGGAAGGAGAATGATTTCTGTCTTTCCCTCCCATGTCTCTCCTTTCCTAGTTTTCTAGTCTATTTGGGGGGGGGGGGCAGTATTTATTCAGGCATAATTCCAAAAGAATGGACCAGATCCATATCTGGCTTTTCTGAGTGACGTGAAAACTTTTCTCAGGTCTACTGAGTACAGATATCATTGTGAAGTGGCTAGCCAAGGGCCACTGGTGAATCCAAGGGCCCTGTTGAAGTTGTGTCTGGATGAGAGCAGGGACCTCAGTTACAGCCATGAATTTGTTGTAGTGTTTCTTTGTCACTGCTGTGACTTTCCGTTTCCCCTTTGAGCCTAGTCATTTGTAACAGCCGAGATGCTCCAAGGCTTAGCATGAAAACGTTTGCCTCAGCTTCTGGAGCTAGACCTGTGCTGCCACCACCTGGAATTGAAGGGGACTGCAACAGCAATTCTTAGCTCAGTCCCAGGAGCCAGTCAACTACGGACAGAATGTTCAATCTGCTCTCTTGTCTGAGAAAAAAATCCTTTTCTCTGGAGGCTTCTTGATTCTTTAGGAGTTGCTTGATTACGGAATGGGGTTTGGTTTATAAACTACGGAATGTAATTTACAAGGTTGGAAGTAATGAATCTTTAAACAGGCTTCTTATACTCTTCACCAGCCACAACTATCCATTACGATTCATGAAACAGTACATTAGTAACCTAGGTCTGACCAGTGCTAGGGCATAATTAATTTTGTGGCCCAAGTGCACTTCCACTCTTTTTGTTAACCTCTTCTCTGAGGACATGCAGGTATCAAGAGAGCCTGAGTACCTCCTTGTCAATTACGCAAGGAGCCCACAGTCAGTGCTTTACAAGACCTGGGAAGTATGGAAAGTTGATTGGCTATCTTATCATCAACCTTTATTGAGAACCCTGTCGCTTTTCTCCTTGGTTCCATCTATACTGCAATTTGGCTGCCACCATAGTCCATCCTCATGACAGGCTTCAGCAGTGGGTCTTGGCAGAAGATGAACTTAAGTGCTTGATCTGCCACATTCTGTGTTGTCAAGGAGAGAGGAGGGGTTACTTCATTATTGATAACTGAAACCTAGTGCAAGATGGGGAGGTCTTATAGAAAGGTGTTATAGAACTCCTTTGGAGTTCAGAGGAGTCCTCTGAACTCTGCAGTTGGTCCACATGTCAGGCCTAAAGCAATTGTGTGGGCAGTAGAGCTATCGTTTGCTGGATCCACTCTCAAAGTCAGACTTGCTTTGTGTTCACATGGAAGAGGTTGTATTGGTCATCTGGCTGCTTTTAGACACATTGAATTTTCATTATGTCAAGGAAGGGCTGAAAGAAAAATGTCATAGGCTTAGAACACACCATGCTTTTGGTGCAGTCATGAGATCTGAAAGTGGTGGAAATTATGGGAGTACACAGGAGAGTTCCAGGATCTTCTGTCCCTAAGAGTGTGCAAAACATAGCAATACGTGGTTTTACAGACATGCTGTCAGGATTTCCAGAATTAATCATTTTCATTTCTACCAGGAGGTCTTATACTAGCCTCTGGCTCCCGGTCTTTTCCTTAGCCTGTGTAACCTTTTGACAAAGTTCTTAACTGCTTTTGCTGAAACTTTCCTGGTCTAATCGCTAGCATATATCTTGAAGAAAATCAAGTTTGCTCAACAGGCCATCTCTTGGCATTTAGTGAATTCTTATCAATGTAGACTGTCTTAGTTGGTTTTTAGATCTCATATTAAATGTTACTTTTACAGAGAGGCCTTTCCTGACCTTCTGTTTTAAAATTAGTTTCTTCAACCTCCCGTTTGGTACAATAAGAAAACATTCTGTAGAGTCAGGCATTCATTCCTTGGCTCCATGGCTCTGTCCACCACTAGCTATGCTGCCTAAGGCAAGTTACTTGGCTTCCCTGCATCTCAGTTTCCTAGTAAAATAGGCATAATAATAGTACATACTTCATAGGGTTGTTGTGAAGGTTAGTTATAGTGCATAAAGCATTTAGAACAGCGCCTGGCTACCATCCTCATCATCCTCATCCTCGCTACAATTTCAGTCCACGTGTGTGTCTTTCATATCACTTATTTTAACTTTAAATTGTTGTAGGTGTTAGTCTTTTTTTTTTTTAGTCTCTCTCTTCCACTACTCTGAAAGTTATATGAGGGCAGAAATCACATTTGTATTTGCTTTTTCATTCTCCTTTTCTCAGTGCCCAGCACAAACTAGGAGCTCAATGAATACTGGACTAGTAAATTAATGGTAATTGAGTGAACTCCGGGAGTTGGTGATGGACAGGGAGGCCTGGGGTGCTGCGATTCATGGGGTCGCAAAGAGTTGGACACGACTGAGAGACTGAGCTGAACTGAAGGAATATTTTTAAATAATTCAAGTACCTCTTTCCTTCAAGCTCTTATTATCATAAAATCGCTCTGTAATAAGGTTCCCAGACCTCAACCAATGGAACATTTGCTACAAACAAAAATGCCAAGGCAACACGTTCCAGTCTTCTCTGTCAGTCTCTTTCTTTTTATTATTGCCTTTGCCTTTTCCAGCTATTTACAACTACATCTACTATCGAGACCCATTTCTAGGTCCAGAGCCAGAGCCTATGTCAATCATCCGAACTATAACTAAGGCTAAGTGATTGAGGGTATGGGGACTTTGAAGGTACACACAATGAAACAATTGAAACGTACTGTGAAAATTGTAAAGACTCCTTTACCCTAGCATGATGTGTATTAGCAATGTGCCCTAGATGACTACGTAGCCTCCAAGTTATAGATCCTGCTCACTGTACCTTCTGTCACAGTCAGATCTCTTGGAACCAACTAAAGACTCCACCTGTGCTTTTTACCTGGAATCATCTGCTGCTGGACGTATCCTGTCCTCTTCTTCCCTGAAATATTTTGGGCCTTCATAAATTCCTTGGAAACAATGCCTTGGATTGTTTCTACCATGGCTGACACCAGCCACCTCTGACTTGCAGTACCTCTGCTCTCACTGTTGCCACCCATTCTTGGCCTGGATCCTGAGCTCACTGTAGCTATTCTGCCTTGGTATGTGTTGTATTGGAATTTGGCTTGTGTAAGAGTCATGGAGTGCATGTGTGCTGAGTCGGTTCGGTCGTGTCAAGACTCTGTGCGACCCTACGGACTGTAGCCCACCAGGCTCCTCTGTCCGTGGGATTCTCCAGGCAGGAATACCAGATTGAGTGGCCATGCCCTCCTCCAGGGGATCTTCCCGACTCACAGATCAAACCCATGTCTCTTGTGTCTCCTGCATTGGCAAACTGATTCTTCAACACTAGCACCGCCTGGGAAGCCCAAGTGTGAGTAAACTAGAGGAAGGCAGACAAAGCCAACCTGATTGATTTTCAAGTGAACCATGAATCACGTAAATGATACTTAGTTGCTACCTCTTTCAAAAGCCTTTGATGATCCCAATGGCCTCCACTATAAGGTTTCTAATTCTTCATGCTAGCAATCAAGGCCCTACACAGTAGCCTCTACCTAACTTTCTAACCTCAATTCCCATTACTCCACTACATAAAATTTCGAGATCCTTGAGGGCAGAGGCTTTATCTTCTTTACTAGTAGCCTGGCACTCTATATCTGGCACATTGTGGTGCTCAGCAGATATAACAGCTAAAAATTATTGAGTTCTTTACTCTGGGCCACGCATGTAAAACATGAACTATTTTACAGTTGTCACCTCACTTTACAAGCATCATCTCCTGTAATCCTGCCAATTAATGAAATAGACACTACACTAATTTGCCAAATGTCACCTAGCTAGGGAAGTGGTACAACGAGGATTTGAATCCAGATCTGTTTATCCCCAGAACTTGTGCCATTAATAACTACACCTTTTTACTTCAATGGTGTCTGTATAATAAATATTTGAGCCAAACTATACTCTTGTTTGGGCTTCCCTGGTGGCTCAGACATTAAAGAATCTGACTGTTAATAGAGGAGACCCAAGTTTGAACCCTGGGTTGGGAAGATCCCCTGGAGAAGGCAATGGCAACCCACTTCGGTATTCTTGTCTGGAGAATTCCATGGATAGAGGAGCCTGGCAGGCACATAGGGTCTCAAAGTGTTGGATATGGCTCAGCAACTAACACTTTCGCTACTTTTCATACTCTTGTTTGCCAAACACGACAAACTTACTGCAGCTTATGTGCCTTTACAAGCACCTTTCCCCTCAACTGAAAGACTTCCCCCACAGGTTCTAGGTCTTTAGCCGCTCCTTGGGACTTAGGTTATTTCAGTGCTGAGTACTTACTTTTGGATACCTGATAAATGCTTCCTTCTTTTGTAGTTCTACTTTATGATACTCATAGCTAGACCCTAAGCCCTTGGAGGGGAGGATTCACATCTTACACTGTAAAGTATTCTCAGCCTTAAGCATCAGGTATAGGAACTTAGATCAACTAAGTAATCATTCCTATTGGTGACAGCTTAAATGGGGATGAAAAAACAAATTGAAGTAAGGGTCATGATTCATTATAGTTGGCAAGAGATCTATATTACATAAGGATGTACATTAAAGTCCTTTCATGTGCAAATATTAGTTACTAGGATGAGAAAGCGAAGGGACAGGGAAGAAATAGTCATCATCATAACCATCATCCTTACGAGTAAATCTGCTTCAGAGGCTGAATTATCCTGTTATGCCTTTCTTAGACCAATTTATGTCTATCTTAGACCAATCTATGGCAACTTCCAGAAATCAGAAATTAGGTGCTTTGGTTGGACAGAAGTATTTTTGCATTTGTGTAGTAATTTACATTTATAAAACTGCTTTAAAATAATTATGTTCACAGCAGATCAAACAAGCCTGAACAGGAAACCTGGGAAGGCCTTCAAAGACTTCCTGATGACTAGGGACTGCCTATGGTAGGAAATCTTTGGTTAAACTCTATGTAGATCTCCTTTTCTCAAAACAGGATCAGATTTCATTGATCTCCATGTTCCAAAGCTGTTCATGAACCCTGCTGTTCTGGATGTGTGACAGCTATTTATTTCTCATGGAAAAGGGAACTAAGTTAAGCATCTTTATTTTACTCTCCTTGGCTAGACAAATGTAATGCTATATTGGAACAGGTTAATGGTTCACCAAGTAATATTCAGAGCCATGAGTTATAAAAGAAGAGAGGCCCATGTGTGAATCTTCTTTATAAGAAGAAGATTTATATGTATAAGAAAATACGTGAAATTCAAAGCTGGGAATTTTCTTCTGACTTTGGTAGGTGACTACCTCTGCTGGGGTTTTAACCTGGTGATTTCACAAACTATAAGATCAAGTATGTCACTCCATTAAAAAATACATACATACATACATACATACATATATATACATATTTAAAATATATATATAAATACATGTGAAATCATGTCATTATATATAATTCTCTTTACATTCTATTCTCTTTACATTAGGAGAAAAGGTCTGTGGAAGACGTCTCCATATACATTAACACTGAAGAGAGAGTAAAATTTTCTTCCCCCAGATAGCCCTGATCTCTGCTATGGAGCATGGAATTTGATTACCTTGCTAGTGTTCACTTACATTGCATGACTAACAAAATTATTAATAGCTATAAAACTATTCAAGTCTTTAAAGATGCAGTTGCTAGGCTTCTCTCAATGGTCTCTCGCAGCAGCAAATTCTAAGCTGATAAGAAGTTGCACGCCGATTTTAATTTTAAATGTATTTTCCATTAATTTAATTGAACCCATTCTTGCTTTCCTACAATGGCACCAAGAATCAGAAGGGCATTCCTGTCTCTCCCATCACACCTCCATGGATGGAAGAAATCAGACCTGGATTTTCTCACTTGTCATCTTCAGGCGGAGCCTGTCTTTTTCACTTTAAGGTTTCTTTCTGAATGACCCTGCTCTTGACCCAGGGCATGCAATCTGAGAGCTGTATGGGGGTGGAGTGTGGGGAGGATGTTCTGGAGCTCAGCAGATGGGTTCCAGGAGTACAATGACTTACCAGCCCCCTTGTGATTGTTGCCAAAACGCCTTCCTGTTTTCAAAAGTGTTTTGCCCCTTGCTCTTTTGTTTTGCTGTGCTAGGAGACTGCAGTTCCTTATGATGCCTGGTTTTGCTAGGGACCAAAATCTGCTGTTTCAAGGAAATGCAGCTGTTTGCTTTGGTGGGTGACTTGAGAGAGGGAATATTTCCACTCTCCCCCCCCACCAACCTCCTTGTTACCCCACCCCAACTTGAACTCCACTGGCTGGCTCCTTGTCTTACAAAGCATTGATTTTGGAAATTCACTATTTGCTTTTGATTGTTTGGCTGGGGTTGCAACGAAGTCGTTGATAGATCTCATTTTGAGCTATCATTCTGTCCACTCTTTTAGGGCAGCCTTCCAGAACTGATTGCCTCTTTCCCCAAATGAAACTGCACAGCCAGACGGCAAGGCTTTCTCAACTTCCACTGTTTGCTAGGGCAGAAAACACACGGAGCTGCCTGGGCCTCAAGCTAGGCCAGCTCCACTCCAAGACTGTTAGTTCTCTTACCAGCCTGTCATTAGGCACAAGATTTAATTTGATCACTGCTGCCTAGGTGGCTATCCCTGAGTGGATACTTCCTGGTACTGATGTCACTGCATTTTGTGATCTTTGCTGAAAGGGACCAGCACAGCTCAGCCCAGCTGATGTCTTCTGTGATACAGGACAGCATCTTTCTCTACCCCTCCCAGCTTTTGGAAGAAAGGTCATTGGTTCTGTCTCACCGTCCTGCAACCAGCTGCAGGCAATAGACACAAATTAATATGTGTTCCCCCCCCAAGTCCAGTGCACCAGTATGCAAACTCTTGGACCCCATATGGGGATGCTTTCCAGGCTGGTAAGCCATTGTTTTCTTCTCATTCAAAAAAGGTGAATAATTTCTCTGTTGCTAAAATGATTTTTCTGTCACTTCTGCTCTATCTGTCCCCTTTGTGGCACTCTCTCTGCTTCCTACCGGGATCTCCATCTTTCAGTTTGCTCTCCACTGCCCCAGGGCTTGTCAACCTGAACAGATATTGTGCATTGCGCTGTTAGTGGAATACGTGACATGCCTTTGGTACTTATATTGCTAGCCCAGGTAATGTAACTGCAGTTGTCAAACCAGAAGTTCTTCACGTTTATTAGTTGTCTTTCTTTCCTTCGTAAGTTGACATTAAACCAACTAGTAAGTTCAGTGACAAATTAGTCAGTGGAGCAGCTGGAACTCTCAGGGAGCTACAGAAGGCTCCTTCTGATTTCTAGGAGAAGTTTTGGAGGAATCAAGAACAACCCCACGCTCAGCCTGGTCATCTGGGACTAAAGAATGTACAGCAGGTCAGGGGTCTTCATTGAAATAATCTTTTCCCCAAGATAAGTAGAGAAACCGAGGAAGCTGGCTCAGCAGATTTTTTGTACTTCTCTTTTTACCAGCTCTTTGGCTATTACTATTTATTTGAACTTAAGGCAAAAGGGTTTTCCTAGCATGGTGTTCACACATCTACCCCAGCTCCATCACCATCTATCTCCAAGTCTTCAAGATCTGATTTGCTTTTTTTCCAGTCCTGTGGACATCTCCAAAAAGAACTCAGCTTTCTATAAAACCAGGCAACCAGATAGATTATTGCTTTTTTTTATTTTGGAAAGCTGGTCTTCAAAACCTATCCTGTAAGGCTGATAGTTTTGTCAGGGGTCCTTCAGCACTCATCGACCATTCTTTTCAGTGTATTTCTGCTTCTTTTCATGCTCCACTTGACACACTCGAGAAATAGCAGAAGAACTTTTGAGAGAAGTCTAGGCTGTGAGTCAAAAGCCAAAGCCTGCATCTGGAGCTTTAATCTAGGGAATTACACATTGTATAGGGGTTCCTAGGATCTGTCTTCTGGGTTGCAGTACTAAAATGTGGGAGTAGTAGTGAAAGACAAAAGGGTTTGGCCTAACAGAAAGCATCCTTAGTCTGCACATTTTTGGTTATCTCCTCTTTTTAGTATTCAGTTCATATTTCAATTGGTTTTTGAGGTCTCTTACTTAGTGATGTTTTTTTCCCCCCCAAGTTGTCAAGAAAGCACTTCCTCTGGTGGTATAGTAGGGGTGTGGAATATCAATCTCACCCTCCTCCTTGGGATGAGAGAATTAGTGGTGGGAAGAAGGCTGGGCATGATCTGACCAGAATGCCTTTGAAGGGAGACCTTTCTGTTTTCAAAAGTGCTAGTGGTGGGGAACAACAGTTGGTATGAGTTTGCACCTGGAAAAATAGCGTTTGGGACCCACTTGGAGAGAATTCACATGAAAAGGTTCAGGAAATAATGCTGTGAGCCCAAATGGTGCTGTCAAAACATTACAGGTAGTCACTGCAGGGTAGTACAGAAGGTGTTAGACAGTAATGTCATTTATTGAAATGTATCCGCTGATTTAGCTTTTGCTAATTAAATGGTCCCCACGATGTGTGTTTATGTAAAGACCAGTTGTGAGTTCTCTAGCAGCAGGAGTTTGGCCCTGTAGGAAGTGCCATTCCTAATGAGACGGGATAAGCCTGGAAGGGACTTGGACATGATCTGTTCAGTTATGCTGGCCTCATCAAAATGGGGAGACGGAGTGATTAATAGATTTCTGCCTCTTTTTCACTACTGTCCCCTAACTCTCTTCTGTTTCTTGGAAAAGGCAAGCATCAGGGTCATGATGAACAATTTTAGCACTTAAAAAACACTTTCTCTGTCTGCTCTTTGTTTTTCCTGCTGCAACTCCCTGGCTGTCACTATTATCCTTTGTCACAAAAAAAGGGGGATTGGGAGGAAGAGAGAGGAAAATGTACAAAGGATTCAGACTTTTCTTGGCCCCCTTCTCTGGTCTTCCTGGTATTTCAGAAGGCTCATAAACAGCATCCAGGATGCTGGAAATGCACCCTACCCATGCGCAGTAGGCATACATTCCTTGCTGCTCCTCTTAAGGCCTTTCCTTATGATGCCTGGGAGTGTGTGTGTGTGTCTGTTTACATGTGTGTGTGTGTGGGGGGGGTGGGTGGTGGTTCACTAGAAGTTGTCAATCACTTTGGGCAGAAGGGACAGAATTTCAGGAAGCTGTACCTAGCTGTATGTAATTCTATAGCTAATAGAATTACACACTGCTCTTAAATTAATCAACTGAATTTAAAACATCACTAGGGCAAGACCATCTTAAGAAAAAAAAGTTCTCAGTCCCTAACACAGTGCTGGGCACACAGCCAACACTAGTTGATTTCACAAGGGAAGTGGTTGAGTTGTGTGTAATGAGGTCATCTTAGAACATCAGTGAACTGCTCTGCAAGTCTGCTTCCACATCTGCAAAGTCGTTTCACCTCCCAGGGCTACTGTAAAGATGAAATAAGACAATGACTTTATCAAGGACACTTTGCAGTTTTGTACTGTTATCTCTATTTTCATTCTTTCATTCTCACTATTCTAGGCATTGTAACCTAAATAAGAAGATTATATGTGTAGGCTGGAAAAGTTTGACTTTGGCAAGTTTTTAAAATCAAGTTTTTCTTTCTAAGAGAACCTCATCGGGCCAAATTGGTTGAATAGAACGGAATGCCCATGAGATGCAACAAAAGCCAAGCTAGAAGATGATCCAGTTTTCTGCAGCAGGGGCACTGGGGGCTAGAGGGAAAAGAGTGAGAATGAAGTTATTTGAAGGCTGATCTCTTTGGAGCTTGAAGCAAACATTTAAAAAACACATCTCAGAAAGATCCTTCAAACTTGTCAGTGCTACAGTCCTCATATGCCAATTTTAACCTTTAAACCTCTTTACCTTAACCTTAACACCAAGAATTGTCCTCATATATCAGATTAATTTAAATATAAGGCTTTCCTCACTTTATTCTTCCATTGCCATTTAGCATTATCTCAGTAGCATGACTGAAATCTTAAAGATTAATAAAAAATCTCCTTGCCATTTTGATTCTTGCCTCAGTGACCCAAAGAGCTACCATGGCCCAGAGAGCTGGCTTCCTTCGCATAGCAATAGCCCAGAGAGCTTGCCCTAGGCTGCACAGAAATGTAGTTGATACCCAGGGGAGCCTGTGTTTTTCAGCAACTGTTGGATCAAAAATACTGAAGACGGTCGCTAGATGTCCCTCTTGTGTCTCTAAAGAGGCTGAAGAGGCGGGGCACACTTCAGGATTGACGTAAAGGGAACCTAAGACTGAGAGAACTTTTTTTTTGTTTTCATTATCTACACCCAGAACTGTTTTTATTCAATTAATAAATTCCTGATCGTGAAGGTGTTTTCGGCTACTCACTTAGTAGCATTGTTGGAGTACGATGATCAAGTGTGTTTATTAGCAAATATTGTTGGAGTATAATGATAACGTGGGTCTATTAGCAAAAAATCCATTCTGAGAGCAAACGGCGGCGGCTGTATTAGGGCTTTCTGTAGAAGTAGACTAGGGGGATGGAAGAACTATTTTTTGGAGGGAAGGTGTCACTATCACTTTGAGCTTGCGGGTGATGAGAAGGAAGGAAAGCAGAGGCACACGGCCCAGCCTCCCTGGCACCTGGTTTTCATAAAATTGGTTTAGTATAGCTGGGAGTACTTCGGATGCTCTACTTGGAAAGGCGGGGAGCATTGAGTGTGAACAGTGAGCAGGACCCAGGGAACCCCGTGTGATCTCTGTAGCGAAGCGAGTACATTTGTCTTTGCAAATGCAGAGCATGTCTTCAATGTGATTGCAATTACAAAGGTAATGACATTGTACATGGATTGAATTCTCTTATTTATCTTTTAAAGACAACAGACTATAGACATTCTATTAGCATTCCCCAAGGTAAGAGGTCCTCAGCCTTCTTATCCTGTTGTGTGCATCTTTTCAGATGCCACGGCAATGATAATCATTTTACCTGAGTAATTCTTCCATTTCTTGTTACCTGGGGGATTGTTAATGGCCGAGACTACTTCTCAGACTCTTTGCTCCCGGTCAGTCAAGCCATGGAGGCGCCAGTTTACTTTTATTGATCAGTGGGTTCCTGACAGCCTTCGCCACAAGGAAGCAGCATCATCCTTTTTTGACTTAAAGGAGAACAGATCGCCTTAAAGTTTACAGCTAAAGCTTCTAAGCATACCATGCAAACATTTTAGCATGCTGCTAATTGTTCTGTTTAAATAGTCCAAGCAATATTTTAGAACGCTGCCAAACGCCGAACTCATATCCCGTGATCAGATAGCAACCCATTTCAAATGCCTTTTAGGCCGTTTTAATTAGACCAAGATGCACTTCATTCCCACTCGCTGACATCAAAGCTAAATAACTGCGATAAATCAAATGGAGCCCTTTTTTGCGGAGCCGGTGAGGTGCACCCGCGTTGCCTGCCATGTTGTCACTCTCCTCCGGCAGGCAGGGTCTGCAGAAAAGCAGGCGGGCCACGCGGCTCCCTCGAGTCACAACTCTGTTGTTCACCTGCTCCTCTAAATGACCAAATTAAATGATAGTCATTGCAGATGCTTCGATTTTCTCCTAGATATTCTGGGCTCAATTGCATCCTAATATGAGAGAGTGAAACGACCCCCACGCGGAAAGCGGATCAAGCTCTGCGCCCTCCCCTTGGTCTCAGATGCACGTTGGGGCGGGGGGTGGGTCTCAAACTCAATCCCAGAATAATTCCTTTCTGAGGGAGAAAGCTGTCTTCTTCTTCCTCCTGCCAAAGTAAAGGCCGCTAAACTAGCTCCTCTTGGGAAAAGAAATATTTTTAAAAAGCAGCTAGGCTGTTCTCTGCAAAAACATGGCAGTTTTGAGAAAACCTATTATGTGTTCAAATGCCTTTCCCCCCTTTTTATTGTTTTTTAAAGGGCAAAAGTGAGTCTCATTTTAAGGACACAGGCTCAGGCCAGTGTCTCTGGCTTAATTATGAATTTGCTCACCCAAGACTCTCAAATATCCCAGACGATTCACTCAGAAGGGTGATGCACCCTTTCAAGAATTGTGAATTCAGAAGCCAGCCCTCCTCCACTCCCAATCTATGATGAAAAAAACAAAACATCCCAACTTGTTCAGAGAAGTACTTCTGATTCTTCCAGCCCGTGACCTTAATTAAGAGAATCAGGACGGGCAGGGAGGAGTCCCCCTCTGTCCCCAGGGCGCCTTCAGTCCAGAAGGGAAGCTGAATTTGATATCAACCCCGGCCACGCCGGCCTCCCGCTTCTCAGCACCGGCACTCGCCAGCCACCGTCGCCACCACCGCCAGAGAGAAGCTGGCAGCCCCCTGGGACTGAGGCACTGCAGGAAAGCTGGGGCGCCCCGCACATCCGCGCCGGCTCCAGCTGCCGGCGACCAACGTAGACTGCGCACCAGCTCCGCAGCTCCCGCTGGGCTCGCGGCTCTCCTAGCTTGGCGCGGTACGGCGGCGTCCGCCCACCTGCTCTTCTCAAATGTACAGTTTATTTATAGGGAGCTAAATTCTCCAATGGGGTTGGGTGAGGGGCAACGAAATGTGTCCAGCCCTCTGGGTGGCTCAGTCCCTGCGCCACAGATCCCATTTGATTAACAGACAACAGACAAGAGCGAACCGAACCGGGTCAGGGACCCTGCTTGCGCCGGGGGTGGGGATGGAGGCTCGCAGGTCTGCTCGGGAAGGAGGGATGGGGGTGACGGTCCTGCAGGATGGCTGCCGCGGCTCTAAGCTGAAGAGTCACTGGCCAAGAGCCGGATGAATGACCACGTCTGGGGCGCTTTCTCCTTCCCTTTCTTCCTTCCACTAGCCGAGAAGAAGAAAGAGAAACCGACAGACCAAACCTAGGGCGAAGAGAAAAAGAGGGCGGGAGGAGGGGAGAGAAAGAATATGAATATGAATGTTATATTCAAAATATGAAGATATGTGAGGGAGATAAACACACCGAGAGAATCAAATCCTCATCTCTCCTGCAATCTCTACAAACACGAGAGGCGCGCAGTTCCTGGGGAGGCTCAGCTGCAGCTCCAGCACACCTCTCGACTTGCTCCACCCTGCCTTCTAGCCCCTGCTGGGCCTGACTGGCCTCCCAGACTGCTGCCTTGGCTCCGCGGGCCGGGGTACCACTTGGTCCCGCCAGTGTGTAAGTTTCCGGCTGGCCCCGCCCCCTCCCGCGCATTGGCCCCGCCCCAAGGCGGGGGCCCGCTGGGCTGAGCGCTGATTGGCCAGTGCCTGGCGTAGCCTGTCTCGGCAGCCCCGGCTCTCCCCTGCTCTCTCCAGACTCCACCGCCAGTAGTTTGCGGCATCGGCAGGAGCAGCAGCAGCAGTAGCGGCGGCGGCAGGCACAGAGGGGAGACTGACGGGCGGGCGCAGACGGCAGCGCGGCTCCCGCGCACCATCCCTTGCTTGCCTGGGGGGCACGGGCACCCGCGTCCCTAGCCCGGCGCCGGCCCTTGGCGCGTTGCGCTCCGCGGCATTCCGGCTGAGCGGATTCATCCGAGATCCGAAACCTCCCACCCCTGCTCTCTCACACTCCCCACTCACACTCCTCGCACCATACACTCACTCTTCCTTTCTCTCACACATTCACCCACAGCCCAAGACTGGAGGAGAAAGCGAGATAGACCTCCCATGCCTGCGAGCGCCGGGGAGGGTGTGAGCCCAGCGCAGCGCGGTCAGCGCCTCTCCAGGAGGATGGAATCAAGAAGCTCCCGCAAGTAAACTTTGGCGGCGACATAACCGTCGACCGTGGCAGCTGCTGAGGCGGACTCCAGCGACATGCGATTGAGCTAGGAGGGCTTCCTCCCCTGGCAGCGGCGGCCCTCGGAGCGACACCCCGGTCCAGCCCGAGGGAGGAGGAGAAGCCCCTGGTACCAGCGGCGGCGGCCCCGCCTCTCCTGGCCGGTACTGTTGTTGCTCTCCCTCCCCTCCTCCCCACCCCCACCCCGTCCCCCGGCCATTGGAAAGCCTGGACCTTTATTTTCTTGGACACATTTCCATCGGCCGGTTTTCACAGACTTGACGTGGAGCCTCGGGCTGCATTGGTAACTTTAATTTCTGAGACGCAGAAGTCCGCAGTCCAGCTGCTCAGTGGGGGTGACTCCGTGTCCCCCTCCGATCCTGGACACACGCGCCCCACAAGCCTTCTGAAGCCAACCACAGTGCAAGGGAGCAAGCTCTCGTCTCGGCAGCCTCTATCCCCTCCCCCGTCTTCTGCGGGCTGGAGGACTGCCATCCCGCTCAGCCGGATACTCTGACGGCTGCGGCGCCTGACAGCAACTCAAACTCCCTCCTGCGACCCCCCTTTCTCCCCAACAGGCCTCGAAAAGGCCAGCGTGGCCCCCCAGGATCCCGGAGGGCGCGTTCCAGGCGGGTCCTGTCTCTGCAGTGAGCCAGGGGCACTGGGGGTAGATCCTTGCGCATGCCAGGTGCACAGACAGTGTGCTCACCAGCCCCAGTGCCGGTGTGCCGCGGCGGGTCGGGCAGTGCCTGAGAGGCTGTACCCGCACTGCACTCCCTGCCTTCGCCTCCAGTGCGGTCCGGACTCAGCAGGGCGTCGATCCGGCTTCTCAGACGCGGTTCCATCCGCAGCCCTGCGCCGCTTTGGCCAGTCGCGCCAGGCTAACTTTGAAGGGGGAAAACTGAATAGCCGGGCTGGAGGGAGGGGGCTCGGGGCCGCACGGCGCTCCCTCGGCCCCTCGGAGCCCCCGGGCCCCGCGAGAGCCCCCGCCGGGTCCGCCGCAACTTCAGCATTGGAGCCGGCGCGGGTTTCCCCCCCGCGCCGCCGGGCCGCCCTGGGCGGGACTCCTCCCGCGGCCTCCGGGGCCCCGGGGCGCGCGCAACAGGCGGCCCGAGTCGGCGGGAAGCTGGAGCGCCGGCGGCGTCGGTCTCGGAGGGGTGTGGAGAGGCGAGGCCAGGCAGAGCCCCGCGCAGCCATGGAGTCACTCCTGCTGCCGGTGCTGCTGCTGTTGGCTGTGCTATGGACACAGGCGGCCGCCCTCATTAACCTCAAGTACTCGGTAGAAGAGGAGCAGCGCGCCGGGACGGTGATCGCCAATGTGGCCAAGGACGCGCGCGAGGCGGGCTTCGCACTGGACCCACGGCAGGCCTCTGCCTTCCGTGTGGTGTCCAACTCGGCTCCGCACCTAGTGGACATCAACCCCAGCTCCGGCTTGTTGGTCACCAAGCAGAAGATCGACCGTGACCTGCTCTGCCGCCAGAGCCCCAAGTGCATCATCTCGCTCGAGGTCATGTCCAGCTCAATGGAGATTTGCGTGATTAAGGTGGAGATCAAGGACCTTAATGACAATGCTCCCAGCTTCCCTGCGGCACAGATAGAGTTGGAGATCTCGGAGGCGGCCAGCCCGGGCACACGCATCCCGCTGGACAGCGCTTATGATCCGGACTCGGGCAGTTTCGGGGTGCAGACCTATGAGCTGACTCCAAACGAGCTATTTGGCCTGGAGATCAAGACCCGCGGCGACGGCTCGCGCTTCGCGGAACTCGTGGTGGAGAAGGGTCTAGATCGCGAGAAGCAGTCGCACTACAGCTTTCGCATCACTGCGCTCGACGGTGGCGACCCGCCGCACCTGGGCACTGTTGGCCTCAGCATCAAAGTGACCGACTCCAATGACAACAACCCGGTGTTTGGCGAGTCCACCTACTCAGTGAGCGTGCCAGAGAACTCACCTCCCAACACTCCCGTCATCCGTCTCAACGCTACGGACCCAGACGAAGGCACCAATGGCCAGGTGGTCTACTCATTTTACGGCTACGTCAATGACCGCACTAGAGAGCTCTTCCAGATCGACCCGCACAGCGGCCTGGTCACCGTTACCGGTGCCCTAGACTATGAAGAAGGTCACGTTTATGAACTGGATGTGCAGGCCAAGGACCTAGGGCCCAACTCCATCCCGGCACACTGCAAGGTCACCGTCAGCGTTCTGGACACCAACGACAACCCGCCGGTCATCAACCTGCTGTCGGTAAACAGCGAGCTGGTGGAGGTGAGCGAGAGCGCCCCCCCGGGCTACGTGATTGCACTGGTGCGGGTGTCTGATCGAGATTCTGGCCTCAATGGGCGCGTGCAGTGTCGTTTGCTGGGCAACGTGCCCTTTCGGCTGCAGGAGTATGAGAGCTTCTCCACTATCCTGGTGGACGGCCGCCTGGACCGCGAGCAGCATGACCAGTACAACCTCACCATCCAGGCGCGCGACGGCGGCGTGCCCATGCTGCAGAGTGCCAAGTCCTTTACCGTGCGCATCACAGACGAGAACGACAACCACCCGCACTTCTCCAAGCCCTACTACCAGGTCATTGTGCAGGAAAACAACACACCCGGTGCCTATCTGCTCTCGGTGTCGGCACGAGACCCAGACCTGGGTCTCAATGGCAGTGTTTCCTATCAGATCGTGCCGTCACAGGTGCGAGACATGCCTGTCTTCACCTATGTCTCCATTAACCCCAACTCGGGTGATATCTATGCGCTGCGATCCTTCAACCATGAGCAGACCAAGGCATTTGAATTCAAGGTGCTGGCCAAGGACGGCGGCCTGCCATCGCTGCAGAGCAATGCCACTGTTCGGGTCATCATCCTCGACGTCAATGACAATACCCCAGTCATCACCGCCCCACCGCTAATCAACGGCACCGCGGAAGTCTACATCCCCCGCAACTCAGGCATAGGCTACCTGGTGACCGTTGTCAAAGCAGACGACTACGACGAGGGAGAGAACGGCCGGGTCACCTATGACATGACAGAGGGCGACCGCGGTTTCTTTGAAATAGACCAGATCAATGGCGAGGTCAGAACCACTCGCACCTTCAGCGAGAGCTCCAAGGCTTCCTACGAGCTTATTGTGGTGGCCCACGACCACGGCAAGACGTCTCTTTCCGCCTCTGCGCTCGTCCTAATCTACCTGTCCCCTGCTCTCGACGCCCAAGAGTCGATGGGCTCCGTGAACTTGTCCCTCATTTTCATTATCGCCCTGGGCTCCATTGCCGGCATCCTCTTTGTCACTATGATCTTCGTGGCGATCAAGTGCAAGAGAGACAACAAAGAGATCCGGACCTACAACTGCAGGTAGAGCCTACTTTTTCTTTCTTTCCCTCTTTGTCTTGGGTGAATAAGGTGTATCTGTGTCTCTGTGTGAAAATCCCCATGCTTTTGTTTCCTATTTAAATGCATGCCTCCTACTTACAGCAGCTTCTTTTGGGGGGAGGGGGAGTTTGTGTTAGCTCCAGTTGATCAATTCTTTTGATCTGACAATTTGCTGGAAGACAACCATTTACCGTTCGAATGGATTCTGTCACATAGTGATGATGAGCAGAAAAGCAATTATCATTTTAAAATTTGCACAGCTGTCTCCATGAAGTTATGTCAGGAAAAAAATTAATGAGAAAGAGAGATTTTGAGAGAGAGAGAGACTTGAGAGAAGGGTTGATTTTTGGCAAAAGCTTGAAGTAACACAACTTGATTTGGGGGCTGTAGAGTTTTAGGGACAAGTACTGAAAGGAGAGGGAGTGCTGGCAGCTGCCCTGTCCTGTGTAGAGAGAAACTCTGAAGAGAGCCTGTGAGTGGAATCTTAGAAAACCGTAGAGTGGGAGCAAGAGAGAACAGGAGTATGTGGAGAAGCAGGTGGTTAGAGTTTCTTAATGTATTCTTGGCTTGTTTTGTATCCAGTCCTCAAACATCTCGCTATGTGAAGTGAAATTCTCCCAGTCATCTATATGTTTTCAAATATCTGGTTGTTGGGTAGACACCAAACATCCCAATGACAGACAGGACTTTTGCATCCAGATGTTTCACTAAAAATAGCAATCTTCTGGAGTTGATGGTTCTTTCCTCTAATACGGAACTCTGTTGTGGTACTAAGAGCTGGTCCCTACCGGTGGATGTCACTATGGGCTATTTTGTTACAGCTTCCCTTGCAGTGTGTGCAGGGTATATGTGTGGTATGAGTGAGAGAGAGAGGGGTTGGGGGAAGGAGGATGGGGGAGGGGAAGGTGAAGAGAGAGAGGGAGAAGAAATTTGGAAACTGGAATAACACATAGTAATAATAATAAAAAAAAAGGTTTCCTGATCAGCACTTTGGAGGGTCTTGCTGACTCTCCTTACAATATCCAATTTAGGATAATACATGGAATTTTTTTTCCAGCAGTGTCTCATCGAAACGGTTGAAAAAAAAAAAGTTGTTTCTTTAGTTTGCTGGTAATGAATGATGCTGCTATTTCCAATGAAGGTGTGTGTGTGTGTGCTTTCAACACACCTACACATCCAGTGTGTCTTTTGTGCCATCTGTGCTTGCACGTTAACCAGTCAAAATATGTTTCTGTAGGTCTGATTTGTATTTGACACCAACTGAAATGCACACTTCTGTGAATCAGAGCCCCCTGAATATGTAACAGTCATGCAATTATTGTTTCCCTTTTACTATTCTCTGCGTTACACAAGTTAGTAGACAAATGCTAACCACTCATGAATACCAATCAGGTACCATAAAAGAGCAGCTGCAATGCCTCATAAATGCTTTAATCCTGTTACTAGTGAAATGGCCATGACTTTTCTTTCCTTCAGCTCCGAGTCACTTCAGTGGGAGAAATGGAAATTAATATTGCTCTTACCTTTAAAACCTGTGACTGCCAGTGGCAATTTTTATAGGAGAAAAGTGTGAGGCCTACAAAATTTTATTTATATGGTGATAATGATAGAGGGGACTCTTTTAAAGCCATTTCCTCAGCGTAAAGTAAACGCACAAGACCCTTTCTTGATGAAAAAGAAATCAGCTTGAAATAATGATATTGAAAGCTGTGGCACCTCTTGGTGATGTATGACCTGAAGTGAGAGCTCTTTCTGAGAGCTTGCCAGGGAGATCATTAAACAGGGAGGAGAGCCTTTGAATTGGTGGGGAGGGGGGTGGCAAGCAAACTTTAGTGCTCTCCAACTTCACTCATATGTGTATTTTGTAAAGAGCTCTGTTTCCTGAACTGGTTTGGGATTAATGAAGTACAGTTTAATTAAATATTTGATCAATACAGAAAGGGGTCTCAATGAATGCTTCAGCTGAATAATTGGACCGGGCATTGCCAAACTTACCCATCGTGGGTAAATGAAATGATTAGAACTATCCATTGATTTTAAACTGATTAGAAAAGAAAATCAAGCCCAGTCCTGGGGTCTTTGGGATTTCATCTGCTCCCAAGCCCTGGTAGCATCAGCTCGCCCTCTCTGCAAGTCTGTCTGAGCACAGAGTGTAAGGGTGAGGCTGACGCAATTGCACAGGTGCGGGAAGATCCTGGGGACAGAGCAAGAAAGGGCCTCTGGAGATATGCAATCTTCCCATCTGCTCAGACTTTTCAGAAATATAAAGTTCAAGAGCTTCTCTTTCCAGATATTAAGCAGAGGTTTCTTGTTCTCAGCCTCTGCAGAGCCTCTTCCTGAAATGAATTCATTTATGAGACTTGCGAGATGATCTGCACTTGCTGCTTGAATTGGGCTCCCTTTTTGTACTCAGACAATTAGCTCTGTCGAGCGAGACTACAGACAGAGTCTTTTCCCTTGTAAAGATAAACGTGTATTATTTATTAACCCAATTGTTTTCTTGATTATTGCTCAGAAATTGATTTTACAGACAATAAGCTGAATCATTATATGCAAAGTAATAAATGACTTTGAGAATCTGGCTACATTTAAATGTATTTTTTCGGACAACTCTCTTAATGCTTGGTGTCTTTGGCGCACATTGCTGGGTCTCTGTTGGTGTTAATTAAATTGAGCTCTTTATGTTCCAGTTGCAGCACAGCTGCTTGTAGGTACACCTGAATCCAGAAGGATGCTGAATGCACTAACCTTTACATTCCTTTGCAGTAATTGTTTAACCATCACTTGTCTCCTCAGCTGTTTTATAAAAGGACAAAACAGCAAGTGTCTGCATTGCATCTCGGTTTCTCCCATTAGCAAGGAGCAAGAGAAAAAGGCTGAGGAGAAAGTGAGCCTAAGGGGAAAGAGGTAAAAAGGCTTTTCCCCCTCATTCAAATGGGTTTGGCTATCAGATTGCTCGAGGAGACGCAGGGTGGGGTGGGGAGTTGAAGGGAGCAGGGCTAGGGCAGGGGGAAGGAGGGTATGGCGGAGAGGAGCTGAGGATTTGTCAAAGAAAAGGGTCTGACGTGTTCCAGTGGAAAACTGATCAGGTCAGTCATCAAGGAACCTGACTTGAGGTTGTTTGTCACATGGCAGTTGCCTGGCAGAACTGCAAAGGGGATTAGATTTTATTTCCTTCCTGTCATCTTCTGATGAATTAGGACTTGCTGCTTATTTCACCCAGGAGTTCCTTTGGGTTCCAGGGAAGCTCCAGACTTGAGCATTTTCATGCTTTCTCTCCCATAGACTCAACTTCTCTGTCCCCACACCGTTGTTAAATGGCCACTCACAAGGAGAAATTCCAAATCCAAACTTTTGAGGAGGAAGGGGTAGCAAGAGGTTACTATGCTTAATATAAAAACTTTATGGCCCTCAGCTGGTTTTTGCATGTAAAAAGCACAGGGAGAAACCCGATGATGCGATGTGCCAGAGTAAGAAGCTGGAGCAGAGATGGGGTGCAGCCCTCTGGGGTGCTTGATGTTTGTTGACTGATGCATGCTTTGGGAGGGCGTTAGCGACACATGCTGCCTTTTCTATCACATAGAATCGCTGAGTACTCCTATGGTCATCAAAAGAAATCAAGCAAGAAGAAAAAAATCAGTAAGAATGACATCCGCCTGGTACCCCGGGATGTGGAGGAGACAGACAAGATGAATGTTGTCAGTTGCTCCTCCCTGACCTCCTCTCTCAACTATTTCGACTACCACCAGCAGACCCTTCCTCTGGGCTGCCGCCGCTCTGAGAGCACTTTCCTGAACGTGGAGAACCAGAATACCCGCAATACCAGCGCCAACCACATCTACCATCACTCTTTCAACAGCCAGGGCCCCCAGCAACCAGACCTGATCATCAATGGCATGCCTCTGCCCGAGGTGAGTGCAGCTAAGCGGCTCTGTGAAGTCCTCCCTGGCCTCTACCCCCTGCTGCTCCCCTGAGTCCATTATCCTCTATGGTGGCACATTCCCTGGCAGGGGTGGGAAGAACTTCTCTGCCTATGCCCATTTCTGAAGTCAGGGTTTGCTACCTGTGCTTCTCAGGGCAAAGTGTAACCCAATATATATATTTTTATTATTATTATTTTTAATTTATATTGGAGGCTATTTTAATTGGACGCTAATTACTTTACAATACTGTAGATTTTATTTGCCATACATTGACATGAATCAGCCATGGGTGTATATGTGTTCCCCATCCTGAACCCCCTCCCACCTCCCTCCCCATCCCATCCCTCAGGGTCATCCCAGTGAACCAGCCCTGAGCACCCTGTCTCATGCGTTGAACCTGGATTGGTGATCTGTTTCACATATGATAATATACATAGTTCAGTGCTATTCTCTCAAATCATCCCACCCTCACCTTCTCCCACAGAGTCCAAAAGGCTGTTCTTTACATCTGTGTCTCTTTTGCTCTCTCGCATATAGGGTCATCATTACCATCTTTCTAAATTCTATACATATGCTTTAATATACTGTATTTGTGTTTTTCTTTCTGGCTTACTTCACTCTATAATAGGCTCCAGTTTCATCCACTCATTAGAACTGATTCAAATGTATTCTTTTTAATGGCTGAGTAACACTCCACTGTGTATATGTACCACAGCTTTCTTACCCATTCGTCCGCCGTTGGACATCCAGGTTGCTTCCATCTCCTGGCTATTGTAAACAGTGCTGTGATGAACACTGGGGTAAACGTGTCTCTTTCAATTCTGGGTTCTTTGGTGTGTATGCCCAGCAGCGGGATTGCTGGGTTGTATGGTAGTTATATTTCCAGTTTTTTAAGGACTCTCCATACTATTCTCCATATTGGCTGTACAGTGTAAGAGGGTTCCCTGTTCTCCACACCCTCTCCAGCATTTATTCTTTGTAGACTTTTTGATAGCAGCCATTCTGACCAGCATGAGACGGTACCTCATTGTGGTTTTGATTTGCAGCTCTCTGATAATGAATGATGTTGAGCATCTTTTCATGTGTTTGTTAGCTCTCTATATGTTTTCTTTGGAGAAATGTCTGTTTAGTGCTTTGGCCCATTTTTTGATTGGTAACCCAATATATTGGTCCTTTGTAGGGATAGATGTTGGGAGTGGGAGCTTAAAGTCTGAGCCTTTGGAATACTGTGTGGCAGTCTAGCAAGATATGAATTCTACCACCTGTGGCAAATACAGCATGCTTGCCAGCCTATGGTACCTGTATGCCAGCTAAAGTGGCTGAGCAATAATCAACAAGTAGTCTTAAAGGTAGATGAACCCTAGAATGCCTGAGGGTCAGTTTCCTAGTGTGAGAGTGATTCAGCCTCCTAAAGCCTACTTTTGCTTTTTGTTTGGTCATATACATGCTTCAGAGAAGGCAATGGCACCCCACTCCAGTACTCTTGCCTGAAAAATCCCATGGATAGAGGGCCTGGTGGGCTGCAGTCCGTGGGGTCGCTAAGAGTTGGACACGACTGAGGGACTTCACTTTCCCTTTTCACTTTCATGCATTGGAGAAGGAAATGGCAACCCACTCCAGTGTTTTTGCCTGGAGAATCCCAGGGGCAGGGGAGCCTGGTTTGCTGCCGTCTATGGGGTCGCACAGAGTCAGACGTGACTGAAGCGACTTAACAGCAGTAGCAGCATACGTGCTTAGCTGTGGATATGGATGGGCTGGTTAAAGGGAAGCAAACAGAAAGAAAGTAAAAAAGCCACTTTGCTATTGCTTAATAGTTCTTATGGTGACATTTGACAAATGAGGAGGTTGAAATTTTCACGAATAATTAAAATTTCAGGAATTAACTAAGCATTTGTGTTAGCTCTGTTTCTCTTTACCCGGAATGAATGTTTTCAAACGGAAGTATTTTTTTTACACAGTATGTGGTCTGATGTTTGCTGGCTCTTGAAATATTTCAGGGTAGTAGGGTAGTAATATGGATGATGGTGAGTTGGTGGCGGGGTGGAAGGCTATAAATAACAGTTTCTAAGTTAATTTCATTTTTCCTTGAATTGCTTAAGTCCCTCTTTGGTTGGAAATTTGATGCACTTGGAGGCATATGCCCTCTTCCAGGCCACAAATGAAAGGAATACTGTATACTTGGAGAGCACTTCACAACAGTTGTCTTCTGTGATTCTTGCAATCAGGTTTTTTGATTGTCCTTCAGTAGATGATGAAATGGAGCTCCAGAGATGATAAGGGACTTGTTGAGACTCACAGAGCAGATAAACCATGCTTTTGAATCTGAAAGACATGTCCTGCTATGGACCACCTCTGAGTCTCTGTTTCCTTATCTACAAAATGGGTACATCTGTCATGCAAGGTTGATTCAAGGAATAATACGAAATCATATAATGTAAGGGGTCTGAGACAGAGGTGTCCCCTGAATCATAGATCTGTTCACCAGATGGTCATTGAGGGGTGACTACTGTAATGGCTTGTACACCTGAGTGTGACTCCATAGACACTTACAACCAAAGAAGAATTTAGGCTGGTGTCTGTATAAAGAAGGCCTACAATGTGGTTCGGTTAGAGTATTCATATTGGACTTTTAAACAAAGGAGGTGAAAGATGCCAAGGTTATGGGCTCAGGTGCTGACTGATGTTGCTTGTGGAGATGGACAAAAGAACTGAATCCTGAGGGCTTGGTGACTGTGCAGTCAATTCAAGATACTAGAGAAATGTAAGCCTGGGTAACAGAAGCCTGGGATGCTTCGAGGGGGCAGGAGATACTTGGCTATGTCTGAATGGTTGACCTAAGATCTTGGTGGTGTTCTTTCTGAGATTCTCCTGTGGGTAAAATGAAACCAAATATTGCTTCAGTTGCTTAGAAAAACCATTGAAAATTTGAATTCTAATCCCATCTCTTAAACCAGATGTTTTCTTAGTTATCAAAATCGTACAGATCTATTATCTAGGGCTAATCAGGGCCAACACAGCATATATTAGGCACAGTGAGGTTAAGTATGTGTTTCTAATGTGTAGTCCTGGAGACTTCATTCGACAAACCCATTCAGAAAGGGGAGAAACCCACTCATAGCATAGCATGAATCAGGCCGTTTAACCTTTCTCTATCACAAAGTCCTACATGGGGAAGTTGACACTTCTTTTCTCCCCATAACAGACTGTTGAACATGGACTTAGTAGAATACTCAGGTTCAGTGAAATCTATAGAAGACAAGGATGGCTGACTCATACAGTTAACTAATATTTGTTGTCTAGTCTTTGTAAGGTTCTGCTATAGGCATCCAGTGTTAGGGAAATGAAAAAGATGTTCTCTGACCTCAAAGAATGCACATTGTAATGGAAGAGATGAAAAAATAGGTGACTTGTGGTATGGAGTGATAAATGCTACTATTAGATACAATGGAATATTACTAGGACAATAATATCCTAGCATATTTCCTACATTATATTTTCCTAGTGAATTAATTATTAATTAATCCACCCAAGAAACCAACAGTTATTAAGCTATTATAGCACAGAGTGATGAGTGCTGATGTGGTATTTAAAAGATTCATTAGAAATTTCTGTATTAAATCTTATTATGTCATATCCATTTTTCTGTATATTATTTGGTTAAATCATTTTTTATTTGTTCATTGACAGCCTGGGAGCATTTATTGCACACTTAGAACATGTTGGACCCTGTACAGCTTGCCAAAGATACAAAAATAAAAACACTCGATCCTTGGCCCCAGGGAGCTTACAGGGAGACAGGCAAGTAAACAGTTCGTTTCAATTCAGGAGAACATCTCTTTTCTGAGCATATGTTATATTCTTACTTGCCAGACTGGAACCAAAGATCACTACACATTAAGTTCCTTTGCTGAGCAACTTCGTAAACTCACTCACCTCATTAGCTTCAGAGTCAGTTACAAACCTTACTGGCAATGGCATTATAGAGGAGTGAGAACAGCTTTTCTCACAGCTCTCCATCATACTTTGAAGTTTATCATCATGGAATAGACCAAATCAGTAAGCACAGTTTGAGTGTCCACTGTGTGCTCAGGTGTGTGGTAGGTATGTGTTACCATACAGTCGTGCCTGACTCTTTGCGAGCCCATGGACTGCAGTCCACCAGGTTCCTCTGTCCATGGGATTTTCCAGGCAAGGATACTGGAGTGGGTTGCCATTTCCTTCTCTAGGGGATCTTCCCGACCCAGGGATTGAACCCAGGTCTCCTGCACTGCAGGCAAATTCTTTACCGACTGAGCTACAAGGAAATATAAGATGTAGCATCTGCCCTCAGAGGTCATAGTCTAATTAGGGCACTATTTAAGTTGAGTTCCTGCATGAGTTCCTTGTAAGCAAAAGAAAGGGTTTGTAACCTGCAGAAGCTTTGCCAGCCTCCTTAGTGCTCTCCTGCTCCTCCTCCCCTGGCAGCCCTGCCATCATTTAGATTTAGATTTACTGTTGAGTTCTTAAGGATTGGTGCTGATGTGAGAGGAACTTTGGCATCAGTGTGCAGACCTAGTCACATCTGAACATTGTTGACTCTAGAAACCGAAGGGAATGTGACTTTAAATGAAGTTAGGTAGGTAAAGGCAAAGGGAATGGAGCATCAAAACATCGAATATTACAAAGTCAAATTTTAAAAATGCCTCACCAGAAAGAATGGATGTCTGACTGTTTCAGAAGGCAGGAAAAAGTCCACCCAAGTCTGCGTTACCAGCAGAAGGAATGTGTTGCATTGGAACTGCCTTTAGAATTACAGAGACCATCTCGCACACGTCATTTCCCTGTCCTCTGATGTTGGTCAGGAAATCACTTGTGTGGGTTTTGTGGTTATGTATACAAATATGAGGAGGGAACGTGGAGGGTGCTTTTGCTGTTTACAGAAGACTTTTGTAGAATTAGTGATGTCAAGTATCTCTTGAATATTTTAAATTGAAGGTGAGATTTGCATTCTTTGGCATTTTGGTTTATTTAGTCCATACTTAGTGTATATATAAGAGAGTATGTGTGTGTGTATGTATGGGTGTTTGGAGTTGGGGGAGAGTAAAGAGGGGGAAAGAGGTTGAAAACATAGAGAATGGAGAAGAGAGAAGGTAGTTTTGTCAGATTGCTATGATTTTTCTAAAATTATTCTAATTTTTTGGCACTTCAGTATGGCAAATAACTTTTCTTCCACTCTTATGGAATAGGGGCATGCCTCCCGAGTACCTCTGTATGCTACAAAGTATTACTGCTTTGTACTGCCTTCCTGCATTTCTCTTCATCATCCAGCCCATAGTCACTGTTGGAGGATGAAAACGAAACTCATTTCTTCTGCTGGTTTGTTCGCTCCCTGCCTTCAGGAGGGGTGAAGTAGCCAAACATCCAGTCTCTTTGGTGAGACATTTTTTCACCTGATTTTTTTTTTCAATATTGAATGTTTCAGAGCTTAAAATTCTAAGCCAGTGATAGTGGGCAAGAGCTTCCAGAATTCTACTCATAGGGTACACAAAGATGTAGATTTTGGTTTAACTCAATCTTGAGCCCTCTTTTTATTTTTCCTCCTTTAACTAGCTAACTGCAGCATCTTTGATGTGAGACATTCTCAGGGTGTGTGTGTGGTCTGCTGTGGTCACTCACAGAGAATTTTCGTAAGTAGTAGTGTAGTATTAAGGGCAGTGGACGAGTTTGCAGGACAAGGATATATGTAGCAGACCAAATTGAATGCTTCTAATTATCCTACTGAAAGCCCCAGCGCATGGCAACTTAGCTCAAATAATGAAACGAAAACATCCGTTATGCTTTGAAGAAAAATCAGAAGGAAATAGCTCAGCATGTTTTGGTTCCTCAAAAGAGTCTTAAAGTTAGAGATCTGTAGTGCTTTGAGTGGAACTCTGAACTAAGGAGCTAGAAAAGCAGCCCCAAACTTATCAGATGTCAGATTCAGAAGTCTCTAGAAAATTAATAGGTATGATGAGACTGGTTTGGATCGCAAGGTAATGACACAAATCACCACCTCCAATTAAAACAAACCGACAAACCCTTCAGCGAGCAATTTTATGTACTTTCCTCGTTTTGAACCATCTGAGTCTTATCCCTAAGAGTTGAAAGTACTCCCTCAGGCTGCAGAAGGAAGCGCTGGAAAACAGAGCAGCCCACATCTTCTCAAAGCTCACTCCAGTTTTCTTAAAAAAAAATCAAAGGCTCCACTCCGAACTGAGAGACACTCTAGGGCCACCCGTTGCCTACACTGCATCTCATTGGTCGGTTTCACATGTAGCCCAGGCAGTGCATTTCCCAGAGGGGCTCCGCTTGCAAGATGTGTCCCAGAATAAACTGTTCCTCTGTCGTCTCCATGCAACTGCCACAGAACTGAGTTAGTTTACATTAGTATTTGCTAATTTATTATTATCATTCCTTATTGGCAATTAACTGGTTACCTTAGAGATCACCTTTCTCCCCATACACCTTCACTAAAGTTGAGCTCAGCCAGAGCACTTGCTAGTGATCCTGAGATTTCTCTCCCTAGGGGACTGGAGGCAGGACATTTTCCATAGTGGGCTCTGAGACTTTGGAATTCCTCTTATCAGAGGACCACTTGTTTGGGGTCCTAGTAGCCCCACCTGGGTTTTTCTCTGAGTCAGATTTCTAAGGCGAGAGGAGCTGCAGACCTCTCCCTCCTTAACTTTGCCCTAGTCTTTGCGGTGGCTTTAGTATATCACGCTCTGAGGCTGAAGCTGTGGGGTGGGGGGATTGCTTATTAGGAACTGGAAGGCTGAAAGAGGATGAGAGGCAGGAGGTTGACTCTGGAGCGGCCATTTTCCCCCACGGAGAGGAGGCTCGATTTCTTGATGTGTGACTGGCTGGCCTTTAATGTGAGCCTCATTTACTTTGAACAGTTGGGAAACTTGAAGTGAAAGTCCCAGAGGATCAGTCGTTTGTAGAGGAAAATGCTCTTCAAGTTACATTTCCTCGTTGGCTGTTGTGTAGTTATGAGTAGTCTTTGAGTGGGCTGCATGGTGTGGGTCAGTCTGCTTCCAGCGGGCATACGCTGGTGGCAAGTGCCTCCCTGTGTTCAGCAGCCCCCGCCTCCAGCCTGCGAGGGAACCAGGAGGAAAGTACTGCAGCCTGAAGCTGGAGAACAGCGCTGCCAGCTCTAGGAACTTGGGCTTCCATGAGGAAATCTCATTTGCTGCTATTCAGCATCATTCAGGATTTTGCTTCAGCATATTGGTTAGGACCACACAGCTCCACAGCACTCCTGGAAGAGGTGTCAGAAGGGACCAGTGTTTCTACTCTACAATCATGAAAATGGAGTTGCCGAGAAGGCAAATGACACACATCATTTAGGGCCAAATTAGACTCCCTTTTGCTTGATAGCAGTTCCTCTGTTGCAGTTTCCAAGGACTTTCTGTCACATAACAGAAAACTTGATTGGCTTCCACAGCAAGACCTGCGGCTATACCTTTGGCCGGTAGTTGCATTCCTAAAAAGTTGTGCAGCAGCAAAGTATTAGTCTTGTAAATTAGACCCCACGTGTTAACCATAGTGGTGGCATTCCTATCAAAACCCTGTGGTGGAGTCTTTCATAAAGGAAAAAGCACTTGCGTAATGTGAATAATCAACTTACTGATTTCCTTTGTAAGTCTGGACTTTTCACGTCTTGTTTGCTTAATGCGCAATTCCTCACACTGGTAAGATTTACAAAACTTTTGAAAAATGTAATATCTAAAATGTATGATGTCCAGAGAAGACAGATAATATTGGTCAGATTTAACAAATGTTAACATTTATATTTGCTCCAGATTTTTTTAAATTAAATAAAAGTTTACAGCTATCCTCTTCCCATCCTATTCCCCTCTCTCCATTCATTCTTCGCAACTCCGTAGATGGAAGAAGAGAAACCCACCGGGAATATTTTTGGTGGTCTTTTGCCTTGGCTTCCTGAGCTCACTTTTGAAAGTGGGGGGGGGGGCTCTCATTTTTTTGCTCCAGGTCCTGAAAGCTTCCAAAGTCGATATTGGTTTCCTGGATTGAGTAGAGCCTGGGAATTACTTTGAAAAATGAAAAGGCAATCTTAAACTTTCTTTAAATTTAGCCTTTGGGAAGGGATAAAATTACTTTTTGAAAAGAGAAAAAATGAGAGTAAATTGATAGACAGATGTCACAAGCAGTTTTATCTTGAGCTCTGAGCAGACCACTTGGTATTGAAGCAGGCGAGAAGTTAGGTGTGAAGTGTGCATTCTCCTTGAGCTCAGTGTTCATGGACTGGCACCGGGGCTTCTGCATGTCAGATGCTTAAGCGCTGCAGCCATGCGCATGGTCTTTGGATGCTCCATTAAGTCTCTAAGTGCCAGGGTGGCCAGTTTTTAGCTTCTCCCACCGGGCCCCATCTGGCCACTGTTCTGTGGCAAGCTGCTTTCCCTCACTGCCACCAGCACCGGTCTTGGCAGTCTCTGCTTTCTGGATTATTTTTGCTCCTAAATTTGATTTTCAGAGCATGAAGGGCACTTCGTCTCAGATTGTGTAGTCTGCTCTTCTGAACAAAATGGATTCCTTGTGTAAGCTGATGGGAAGATACATTCAATCAAAAGGTCAGACTCTTCCTTTAGGGGAGTGTGTGTGTGTGTGTGTGTGTGTGTGAGAGAGAGAGAGAGAGAGAGAGAGAGAGAGGCTGAGCAAGAGAGAGTGAGGGAACATATCTGTTATCTCACCCACTTATTCTTCCTCTGACGTGATAGAGCCTGTGTGAGCTGGCCTGATTGTGCACGTCTATGATCTTAGGTTCTCAGAGGCCCCCTTCCCAATCTTTGACACTCTACTGGTTATCTCCTCGAGGAAATGCTTATAAGCCTCATCACAGTGGGGTGTGATCCCTCAAATGTGACACCAGAGCACCCAAATTTGATATAGCCCAGGGACAGATCTCCTGGACACTATTTTTAATTGAGAGCTCTGAGTAGGAAGCAGCCAAATAACCATTGCTGTGCATACAGTGAAGTTTAAGAAAACCTTACAGGGAATCTCAATTCTTTGAAAATTATTTTCTGAGGCTCACTTTCTTTTTGTCTTTTTAGGCATAATTCTGTTTAAAGTCTTCCCTTTTAATTCACTTGGCTCAGGAAAATCTGAGCTGGGTATGTGTACAGGTACTTTGCTGCAAAACCATATCTTTTCTAAGTGAGACATATGAGTAGGGAGAGTAGATCAGACTACATTCCTAGTGGTTGACTTAACCTTTAAGCAACTTAAAAAAAATTGGTGGCAGTGAAAAAGATAATCTTCCTGCAGTGTAGGAGACTTGAGTTCAAACCCTGGGTAAGGAAGATCCCTTGGAGAAGGCAATGGCAACCCACTCCAGAATTCTTGTCTGGGAAATCCCATGAACAGAGGAGCTTGGCTATAGTTCATAGGGTTGCAGAATCGGGCACAACTGAGCTACTAACACACACACACACACACACACACACACACACAATGCCTGTAATCTAGCGCATCCATGTTTGAAACTTGACATGGTTTAGGGTTGCAAGGCTCTGGAAATGCAGGGACAGACAGAAGCATCTGGCTATAGGTAATGTCGAACGACTTGCTGGAAGACTGATTCCCTTCTTTGTGCTGCCAGGCACAGAGGCCATAGTGAGGACACAGGTTCACCATTCTCAGAACACTGGCATTGACTCCGATCTCACCGTCCTGGTCATTTCTTTAATTAGTGCATTTCCATTTTCTCAAGTATAGACTTTTGAGTGATAGAGTATGCTAATGGCAGCATTTGTTCCTAAGAGCTTAGGGGAGAGAACATGATGGCCTTAGTATTAAATAATGAATTTTTTCTAGGGAGATTTTGCCTAATATTTTAATTGCAAAACAATTGATGATAGTTATGGCTCCTTAGAAACAAATCTCAAATACTACATAAGAAACACCAATTTTCTTGTGGTTTGTGAGCCCGCTAATGGAATGCATGTTCTTACACCTCTAGGTCACTCTTTCTAGTTTTGTCTTTACTAGTAATTCTTCAGAAATGGAAAAAGGCGCATGTTTTGTTGCAGCAAGAAATACAATAAGGAAATGCATCAAATGGGAAGATAGTTAAACCGCTTTTGTACAAACTCTGTGTTGTGTAGTGGCATGATAGAGCAAAATCTTATAAAACTGGTACACATCTGATCATCTAGCACCCTCACGGAGTGATCTTGGGAGGTGGAGAAAAAAGTCCGGAACTGCAAACGTTTGTTGCTGTGCGTGGTGTCACATTTGGGGACATGGCATCAAAAAATGTGTGTGACACATGCAATACCCTGCTTTCCTCACCCTCTGAGCTTAGCCAACTCTATTGGGACAGTTATCCGTAATGTCACTGTTTTTCCAAAAGATAATCTAGAAATCTGCAATTCTGTAATAGGGGAGGAGGTCACTAGCAAAATAGATGAAAAAATTAAAAACCTCATAAAAGAGGAGCTTTGCTTTCTTGAAATCTGTTACTACTAAAGAAGTCAGACTCCAAGACACTGAAAATTCTGAAAAGTCCAAACAGATGCCAAGTGACACCAACCCTGAAATAAATATCTGAGGGGACTGTGTCAGGAGAGCTCCAAGTTCTCTTGTAGCTCAGAGTGCAATTTGAGTTTTGCAGCATTGGTTTGAAGGGCTTCATTAAGGGCTTGAGTCTTTGTGATGACCATGGCTGCTCTGTAGGTGGTATTGAGACTGAGGGACTTAACTATGACAAATGACACAATACATACGGCCCTTTAGCTTTTACATGAGAGCAAGATATTCTGTGTCTAATGTGAGTCATAGCCTCCCTAGTCAGAAACAGTGAGCACACTAACTTTGCTTCAGTTGGTCTGTATCTGTTCTAAAGATGAGTAGAAGATATATTTCTCTTGCCTGGCAAGCTAGACCTTTGAGAAAAACACAAATTCACTTAAGTATAAATTATGTTGATTATCACACTACCAAAAAATTCACAGAGCTGTATGTCACCAAGACCTCCTTTTTAAGTTTGGAGTTCTTGAGAACTGTTTTGTATATCATGATAAATTATCTAACCTTTCATACTGTCAAAGGCCAACGTTATGGAAATAAGCAGCTTTTTATTCCATTCTAAGGTTAGTCTAACTGAATTATGCAACTTCTAATGCAATTGCTTGAAGCTTCTACTTTGAAAGTTTTCTCATTTTAATACCTTGCAAGAGAGATAAATATTTTTAGCTACTGTTTATGCTTAACAATATATTTTCCTGATCGTCATTCTTTCTGGGGCATTTGTTGGCACAAGAGGCAGTTCACCATGGCTTTGCTCACTTTGCTGTTTGATATAGATAATTGACAAAGAGCTGAAATTCAATAAAAATGTATTTTTTTTCTTTTAATTTTGGGCCGTAGGCAGATAACTGAACCCTATAGAATCAATACACATGGGGGCACTTGAGGTTTTGCTTGAGAGCCAAAAATGAGGTAGATTTTCTTTTAAAGCAGATTTGATTCCAGAATTATTAAACTCAATGCATCTTGGAGGCTGGTGGATTGCATTCAGTAGGATTTGGGGTACTATCTATAACAAAGCAATATATTTCTTTCAGAAAGTAAACTGCTATTTCAGGGGAAGGAGAGATTAGTAGGAGAGCTATTGGAAAGCTCTGTTTTAGTTTTAAGCTCCCTGAAGAATATTTTTCAGGGGCTTCTTGAAGGCAGGGCCAGTTCTATGCCATTCCTTCTGTACAGTGTCAAGTGTTATTATGTTTTGTTACTCATGAGTTTATACAGTTTCTATGGTGGTTATTGTGCCCTGATTTAAAGAGTATTCATTCTAGGTAAAGCTTGGCCCTCTGTGTGGATTGCTTCCAGACTTTAGTGAATAGACTTACTGTTTAGTTAGTTAGACATTTTTCAAGAGAATATGTTGGCTTAAAAACATTCACTCATTCATCCATCCACCAAATATTTGTATATCATCCTTTATTGACCAGCATGTATTCAGCCCTGAGGGATAAAGGAAGTATAAGCAGTACTTACCCTTATAGCTTATATTGTCATTGAGGAGACAAAATGCGAAGTTAAACACATTTAAAAAATTAATGGGGAAACTAAGGATTATTCACTAAGTGATGCTACGTAATTGATTAACAATTTAAAAAGTTTTTATTTCTCACTATATGACAATTTCCACATGGATTAGAAAGTCTAAACTTAAAGATGAGAATTCAAATAGTAAAATTATTAGAAGAAAACATAAATATTCACCTACTCTTGAAATTGTGAAGAACTTCAAAAGCATAAAAAAGTAGTGGAAATGAACACAAAGAAAAATACCAGCAGCTCTGATTACATACAATTTGAAAATATCTGTATGTACCCAAATATCAAAAGGTAAACAAAAAATAAAACATAAACCAGAAAAATATTTTCAATTTACATTCCAAAGAACCTATATTTATTACTCCATCAAATACTTATAAAGTTCTTACTGTGTGCTTGTTACTATTCAAAGTGCTGGAGATACAACAGTGAACAAAACAAGGTCCCATTCCCCACTAAGTTTATATTTTTATGGGTACAAACAATAAACAAATAAATATATAATCTGTTAGGCTGTGATATGGAAAAAAATAAGGAAGGGTAAAGTACACATGTTCTACCAGGAATGAGTGTTCTCTAGGAAGATCGGGGAAGACATCTTGGATAAGGGGACATTTAAACAATGCCCTTAAAATATAAAGAGCTCTTACAAATCAATAAGACAATTGCTACAATGTAAAAATTATAAAAAGAACATAAATAGGTTATTCATAAAGAAGTTGTACAAATTTCCATGAAGATATGAAGATATTTCAATCTTAATAACCAAATAATTGCAATGAAATGCCATTATCAACTTTTAATTATAAGCACTATATATACTTATTAAAAAGTCAAGCAATACAAGAGTGTATAAAATAGAATTGAAGCTTTCACAGCTCTCTTCTCACCAATCCACATTACCTCAGGGAAACCATAGACAATAATTTGATGCACAAGATGTCATTTTTTACTTATCAAATTAGGAAAGATATTAAAAAATATATTCAGCATTGGCAAGTTTGTGGTTATCACACATGGAGTATAATTGATAGAGTTAAAATTAATGTAATCT
>SJYA01003924.1:591156-615059 GCA_006410615.1 Neotragus moschatus | reverse complement strand
GGAAATCCCACAGGCAGAGGAGCCTGGCAGGCCGCAGTTCACGAAGCCACAAGAGTCAGACATGACTTAGCGACTAAACCACCACTAAATATATAATGTTTCTTCTTCTAGAAGTTATCCTAAGGAAGTAATTTTAGATTTACTTAGAAATTTATGTTCAAGGGTATTAATTTCAACATAGTTTGCAGGCATAAAATATAGGAAATATCCCAAATATCATCAACGTGTGAATGACTACATATATCATGGTACATATATTGCTAGAATAATATGAAGCCTTTAAAATAATATTTTGAGGAATATTTAGTGACACAGGAAAATACTTATTTTATTAATTGAAAAAGATCAGTAAGCAAAACAGCATATATAGATTGATTCCAATAGTTTAAAGAGATGTTTTCAGAGAAAAAAACCCCTGGAAGGTAAATTGCTAAAGTGTTAATAGCTATCTAAGATGGAGGAAATCAGTTGATTTTTACTTTTTAAAAATACTTTTCTAATTTCCCAATTTTTGTGCATTGAATGTGTATTACCTTTGACATTAGAGAAGAATTACTTTAATAAGTTAATCACTATACTACACTGGAGAAGCAAATGGCAACCCACTCCAGTATTCTTGCCTGGAGAATCCCATGGACAGAGGAGCCTGGCGGGCTACAGTCCATGGGGTCACAAGAGTTAGACACGATTTAGCGAGGAAACCACCATCACCACTATACTACCCAGTAAATATTAAAGAATAAAGAGGTGGCATAAACAGAACTGTAAGTTATTATGTGGAGGGACAGATCAATTATACTTACTTCATTTTCATTTTTTAGTCAGATCATGCCTTCTAAATATTTCTTCTTTTTCCTTTTTTTGAGATCTCTCTAAGATGATAACAGGTATAAAGGTTTACATTTAAAAATAACCCTTTTCTTTACCATTTACCTTTTAAGTGTGAGAAATTATGTTATGAAAAATATTTTATCCTCCCGCCTTCTTCTTGTCCATATGTATACTCTTGCAAAAGTAGATTTATTTCACCAGTGTTAGACATCTAGTTCACAAATTTTATTTTTAGAATGAGAGGTTTTGAAATAGTAACATTTAACTTTAATCTGTACAGATTTTTAATGCTATAAAATTATACAAGCTTTTTCTAAGGGCCAGTTTTGGCAAAATATATTTTTCCAGTGCCCTTTCCAGGACCGAATAGCCAATTTGAGGGAGAACATTTTTATACTCCTCAGTATTTGGTTTCATGTTTGGGCTTCTTGGCTCTGAGGCATAAGATAGCCTTTACAATTTGAAACAATAAAAAGGAGGGAGTTAATGAGTTGGTGTCATACAGATATCAAAGTTTAAAATTCAGTCTTGACTAAATGCATTGTTTTTTTTTCCCAAATGGAATAAGTTCAATCCTTTTTTTAAAAAAGGCACATTTATCTGATTGCCTCTTCATCTAGTAGCCTAACTTTAAACAGCATAGATACAACAAAACCCATTATCCACTTTTTAAATGATGACTTGTAAACTTCTCACACACTGAGTACTGTCTTAGATGTAAAATGACTATTCAGTGGCCCTGGGTAGATATCAGAACTAGATATCGTGAAGGAAATTCTCATTACAAACAAACAAACAAACAAACAGATGTCTCACATCAGCCTCCTCTCACCACCATAGCTAATAGATGAGGACGTCATCTGTACAATGCCATCCTGATTGGACATGAAGTGTTCGCCTTTTACGGGAAAACATCTGTGACCTAATTCTATAGTTTGTCCCTTGGATAAATGGAGACTATGGACTTCAGTAGGACTATATTTCTTATATGTGCAGTCATTTGGCTAGATGAGTTCTGATTCAAATTATATGTTATAATTTCATGTTATAATATGCAGTATTTGATAGAAATAAATAGCTTTCATGTTTTTTTTTTTTTTTGAGTGTAGTCACAGGAAGAAGGGACTAAATATTAAGAACAATTAAAGGAAACACCATTACCTTCCTCCTGACCCCTCTCTTTTCTTAGATCTTTACTGAAAATGTCCTCGTTTAAAGAAATACTGAGAAGGCTTGAAACTTGATTATGAAAAGATCCACATTTCCCTTCATATGGCTTAAAGATGAGATTGTTTGGATCAGAAAAGACTTCCCAAGAAATTAAAATATTTAATTAATTTTAAGCCAGGATTTGAATGAAGTTAATGTGATAAAGCAGAGTGTTCTAGATGAAAAAATTAAATGTAATACTATGTAAATTCATATCACTGCTAAAGTAAGTATAAATCTCTAGAAGGTGATAAGAAGATTGAAAGGAAGGAACTTTATTTACTGAATTCTGATCCTATAGGCACTTGCCAGTCAGTGGGGGTTTGGTACTAGGTGTCGAGAAGGCCCTGCTAAACACATGCTGCTGTCAAGCGTGTGTGCGGGTCTGATTCTGATCTTACCTACAGGCTGTGGAGAGCTCTAAAGACCTTGAAGTTCTCCCTACCCTCCACTTGCCATAGCTGTTTTTTGCCCAGGACCCAAGAACATAATTGATTAGACTTTGTGGCTGAAAAGTTCTTGTTTACCAGTGCTTTTATGAGAGACAGTGAGCCATCTAGGGGGTTATAGACACACAAAAGCCCCCTTCAATAAATGGTAATCTCAGATGTGTTAATATCTTTAAAGACACATCTGCAATTGTTTTGAGTGAATGTAGTATACTATCTGACTTTCACTTAACAATTATTAAGAAACCTACTCCTTTCAGAGGAAAAGTAGGCTGAGTTCTAATGTCCTTTTTTCTTTTTTGTCTGCACCATGGGGCTTGCAGGATCTTACTTCCCCAACCAGGGATCCAGCCCATGTTCCCTGCAGTGCAAGTTCAGAGTCCTGACCACTGGACCACCAGGGAATTCCCCCTAGTGTCTTCTTTATTGTTGTTCTTACTGGTCACTCGTTATAAAATTAATCCATTTTCATTGCGAAGACTATGGAGAGGAACAGAAATATTTGAGGAAGTTGGAATATCATCCATAATTCCACTACTCAGGAGCAGCCACCACTAACTTTCTGTTCAGTGTCCAATACAAAATAAATGCTTAGTAAAAGTTAGTGAATTAATGAAAAAACTTCTGCATTTTTACTATTTGAAGATTAGAATCACTTTAGTTGAGATCATTCTATTTCTTTTCACATCTTTACACTATATCATAAGAGTTTTTCTATGTCATTAGAAAACACAAGCAAGATACTTTTTTAGTTGTTGAATTGTATTCTGTTCTGTAGATAGGATTAGTTAACAACCTTAGTGTAGTCTTTTAAGTGATTTAAATTTTTGTTGCATTATGAAGAACACTATGATAGATATCCTTATATATAAATCTCATTGTAATCTCTGATTATTTCCTTAGAATGAATTCCCTAAAGTGAAGTTGTTTTATCTGAAGGCTTATACTTTTTAAGACTTTTGATATATATTTCTCCTAGAAAAGTGCCAATGTACAGTCCCACCAACAGTGTATAAGACCCATTTCACTGTACTCATAAAGTGTTATTATAAAATATCATCACCAATTTGATGAAGCCATGGGGAAACAGGAAGTCTCATACATTGTTGTTGGGTGTATAAATTGTTATCAGTCCTTGGGAGGACAATTTGACAACTTTCTCCAAAATTGCAAAGGATATATTTTGACCCAGCAATTATGTTTTTAGGGTATTCATTCCGTAGATACACCTGACAATGTGCAAAATTATGTAAATACAAGATTATTCATTAGTATCTCATTTGATATAGCAAAAATTAAAACAAAACATATGTCGAGCAATATAACCTTTTCAAAAATGAGTGTTTTATATAGTGTTATTAAAAGGTGGAGAAGGCAATGGCACCCCACTCCAGTACTCTTGCCTGGAAAATCCCATGGACGGAGGAGCCTGGTGGGCTGCAGTCTGTGGTGTCCCTAAGAGTCGGACACGACTGAGCAACTTCACTTTCACTTTTCACTTTCCTGCATTGGAGAAGGAAATGACGACCCACTCCAGTATTCTTGCCTGGGGAATCCCAGGGACGGGGGAGCCTGGTGGGCTGCCGTCTATGGGGTTGCACAGAGACGGCCACGACTGAAGCGACTTAGCAGCAGCATTAAAAGACATAACATATATTGTTAATTAAATGAAAGGAAGATTCAGGAAGATGTATAAGCATGCTATCATTTGTAAAAAAAAAAAAGGAGAAAGAAAGAAAATATACATTTTATTGTTTTATATATGCACAAATTGTATGAAATGAAAAGCAAAATTACAATGGGTACTTGTTGGGAAAATGGCAAATGAGAAGATAGGGCACAAGAATGGGAGGGAAAATGATTAGTTCTGTAGATGAAAATCGGTATCTATTTTTAGTTTAAATTTGTATTTCTTTGATTTTTTAAAAAAATTCATACCATTTATTGCAAAGATTTTTTTTTTTGTCAGTGCATTGTATGACTTTTAATTCTGTTTATGCTTCTTTTTTATTTACAATGTTTTGGAATCATTGTATATAAAAGTATATCAGTCTTTTATTCTGTGATATCATTTGTTACTTTAAGCTATGAAACTTTCTCCCAACACAAATATTTTACGTATATATGTGTATATATTAATATATACAGTCATCTCTTGGTATCTGTGGGAGATTGTTTCTGTGGATGCTCAAGTCTCTTATATAAAATGTCATAGTATTTGCATATAATCTATACATCTACACATATACTTTAAATCACCTCTGGATTACTTAACATACCTAATACAAATAAATGCTATGGAGATAGTTGACATGTGGCAAATTCAAAGTTTGCTTTTTGGAACTTTCTGGGATTTTTTTGAATATTTTTTATTTGTGGTTGGTTGAGTTGGCATGCATGTATATATCACATTTTCCCAGTAGTCTTCTGAATTCACTTTTCTTTACATTTTAAATTCATTAGAAATTTATTGTGGCATATGGTTGGAGGCGACTGTAAATATTTTTCTAAATGGTTAGTTGGTTGACTTTGTATCATTTATTGTTTATTTCTCCTCCTTCCCCACTGCTTTCTGGTACTTCTCAAAAATATTATATATTAAGTTTTTACTAGTACTTTTTTACTAGTACTATGTACTAGTACTTTCCTGAGTTGTTCATGTTTTTCTATTGATCTTTGTTTACTTTTCTACTAATATCACATTGATTTAATCAGATACTTTAGAGTGATTTTAATAAATAATAGCATCGTTTCTACTTATTTATCTTTTTAAATATAATTTTTGTTTTTCTGTATTTTTTCAGATATACTTTGGAATCTTGTTAAGTGTAAAAATAATTATGTTGATATTTTGATTGGAAAATGTCAACTGATAAATCCATTTAGGAAGAATTGACATGCATATAATATATTGTCAGTATCTTTCCATTTAGTCATGCTTCTTTCATTCTGTTATCATCATTAAATGTATATAATTCTCCTTGTTAACCTTATTTTCAACTATTTTATCATTTTGCTGTTATTTTGAGTGGGCTCTTTACCCCATTACATTTTCTGGTCGAGTGCGTAAGAGAGGTCTTGACACTTGCAGCTATATTTTGTAGGTAGCTATTTGTTTTTTTCTTAGACATGGTTTTCACTTGGGTGGTTGGGAAACAAAAAGACAGGACTTGGACTTACACATCTAGGCATAGAATAGTCAGGATAGTGGTAAGTGCGTGGATTCTGGATGCACACTATAGCGTTCTAATGAGGCTAGTCTTTAGCAGGTGACTTTAAGTGAAGTTATTAATATTCTCTGAGCCTCAACTTTCTTATTTGAAAATCAGAACAATACAACCCACTTCATAGATTCTTGTGAACATTTAATGTGAGCATTCAAGTACCTGGCACATAGTAAGCCTTCCACAAATACTAAGTAGCTGTTATTATCATCTCTTTATGCCTAAGAAGACATCTAATTTGTACTTCTCCATCTGGGAGGGGGCAATAAGATTCGCGTGTCCCCTAACCATGTACTGCAGAGGGCAACACAACTCAATTTTGAAAGGAAGGAAATTTTCCCTTTGCCTCTATTTAATTATTACAAATAAATTCTGCCCTATCGTATATTTTTGTTTTTAGTTACACGAAGTCCCTTTTACATGACAACAGTGTTTTCATTAGCGGCTCCTTCAAGGTTTATGATGGCTCTTCACTAAGATACTCATATCTAGTTCAACTGCAAAGTTGGAGGAGGTCTTACATGAATCAGAGTTAGCTAGTTGTGCTGGCAGGAGAGCAGAAAGCCCTCCTTGGATGTTATCTCCTTGTATTTAACTTCTAGAGCCAGTAGATATCAATTTAGGCCTTACTCTGGATTTTTCAGCCTTTCTCCTATGTGACTCTGTGCTGGGCATCTCCATTAGCCAGGAAGCTTTGGAAATGGCAGTTTCATGGACCACTGGCTTGGGGTTGTGACCTGCACTTCAATAAATACTGCCTCAAGCCTTTCTTCTCCTGTGACCTGCTGCTTTCGGAGACCTGGGCTCTGTTTCAGGGCCACTGCTTTTTCTTCTCTCTTTCAGACAAATGACTTACAAATGAATTTTAAATAGCCAGTTTATGGTGAGGAACTTTTGAGTTCATGTTCCCAGGACTGTGCTCTGTGTCAGACGTGCCTGCCTTCCATCCAGGAAACCGGTTCCCGTGTCTCTTACTGAGGGATTTTATACTCTTTTCTCAATTTTAAGGAAGGACTATAAGGGCCAGGACAGGGGCTTCAGTTCCACTTTGGCCACTAAGGGACCATTTTACACTTTTGGGAGCTTTAGAGAAATGCCACGCAGTTGGTAGGGGTTGGGAAGGGAGAACAAAACTTGATTCTCCATTTTAATAGTTAATGTGAATGAAAAGTGTGAACCCTGGCAAGTGTGACTTTACTCCAAGTGAATATATTTAACCTGAATAGAAATTGTGAACCCTGGCAAACATGATCTCACCTACCCATTGGCACCAACAAAACAGTAGATAGCTGGATGTCATGATTTCCTAATCAGGTTGTACGTAGCCCTGATACACTAGTTTGCTTTTTGAAATGACTAGATATTGTCCCTAATAGAGTCAGCAGTTGAATACCAAACACTTTCTGTTTATTTAAGGACAGGCTGATAGATGTTTCTTTTTGAAAAATTTCTTATCTAGCTTATAAAGCTGTAATCCATGTGTGTACAATTAAAATGATATCCACATACAGCTCAGGGTTTCCTTCGAATTGTTACTGGCTTTTGTGCATAAGGAAGGTTGTTGCTTTGCTGTAAACCACAGACACAGAGTAAACCTCAGCTGTGCTGTAGCTATTTTGGACGACAAGTTTCTAGTTGCTTGTGTGTAATTGCCCGTATTACATCATCCTAACTATTGTGAAATGTGCAAAATACGAAGCTTATCTAACGATTCATTTTAGGTGGACAGTTCTTTTTAATGTCATTTTAGAAGTAGTTCCCTGAACAAAACAGATTCCCCCCCTTTGCTCTTGCTTTCTTGTTCAGGCCAGTGGTAATTTAGTGATTGATAACAATGTAGCAGAGCAAAGCGTGTCATATATATTGTGCCCCATAACCTTGACAGCCTATCTAAAACAGTCTGTGTAGTCTATGTAGTTTCTCTTGGTGCAAATAAAGGACCAAGGGGAGAAAAATTCCCTCCACATCAAATCAAGTAAGAATTAACCCCAAATGAAATTTAATTTCTCTATTGTTGAGCAGCGGAGGAAAAAAAAATCTTTCAATGATCACAAGAAGCTTGGATACAAATCACTCACTGGTTTAAGGGTTTCACTTTGTCAGATTATGCTGTCTTTTGTGATAGTAAATGTATGCCAATACAGAAAACTTTAAAATGTCTCTGTTGGTGGATTGCGTTAACCCATTTTTAAGTCAAGTAGGTGACATTCCACTAAGCTAAGACCTTCTGGTATTTTCTTACCAATGTTAAACATTTGCAGGTTAGGTAACAGTTTATGTTTATTCATCTATTAGTAGGGAAGGTTAAAATAATAACATTTATTTTTGGCCATGAACTTTGTGTACCACGTAGACAGTATAGTTTGGTAAAAGGCCTTATAGATAATATTTCAAAATGGAAAAAAAAGATTTCTTAGAACCTAAAGGTCAGAAATCAAATAATTCTAGGCCTTTTTATTGATGAATAATGGACTTTGTAAATACCATATGTGACTATTAGATCAAATGAGAGTACATAGAGTTCAATATTAATTGGGTGAGCAGCAGCCGATGGCCTGTTTGCAGGATACAATGAAATTATGTTATCAATATAATGTTTTATTGATTTCTTGCTTTGAAAATTAAATAAACATAGCAGAAGCACTTGGAGTGGTAAGTTGTAGCAGAAAACAAGATTTGCATTTGAAATTTGAAAACAGAAGTAAAGGTGACTGAAGCAGAAAGCAGTCTGTGGCATAAGATTTGTGCCAGTGTTTCTCGATGTAACTAAGTCTATCTGGGTGTTTGGGAGGAATAAAAACCAAAGAACTGAGATGTTCCAAAATGTTTTTCCAGCCTTATGTCAATGTTAGAAAATCCTTTTCTTGAATAGTTTAGCTTGCTTTACTATGGATATATTCATTTTATACTTATTTTATAAATGTAATATTTTATAAGTATAATATTTTAAGTATAAAATATGTATATACATAAACTTTGCCTCCAGTATTTTCTTAGTTTTGTAGATACTGGTTAAAGTGTAATGAGCAAAACTGACATGGTCCCTGCCTTTGTGGAGTGAGGAGACAAAAACCCCAAGATAAAATTATGGTGCTATGAAAGAAAGATCATGTCATCATGAAGGGAAATGGGAGAACCTGAGCTAGTCCCGGGGATTGGCAAAGTCATATTTGAGTTGACCCTTAAAAGGTGAATAAGAGTTGGTGATGCAAAAAGGTATGGAGACGGTGCGATGGTTGAAAGCAGAGAAAGGAGTAGCAAGGGTGAAGACCCTGAGGTGGGAAAGAGCTGGTGGAGCGAGAGTGAGAGGGCTGGGAGAATCTAAACAGGTGGGTCAGTGGGAAAACATCGCAGGCTGTGGCTGGTGAGGTGTGGATCTGCAATGAAAACCTCCGCTTAATTTCAATGGACTGTTCTTCCCACCGCAGGTGGTTTGAATTTGCTGATGTCTTGAATCCCACACACCTTTGGTTCAAGCAGTGGAACAGGCTGAGGCAGGAGAGCAGTACACAGAGACTGCCGTGAATTCTGCAGAAAACAAATTCATCTCAGAAAAGCAGCCACGGAAAGGATCGCTTTTAAAGTAAAGAAAGAAGCAGCCTGCAGGCAGCTTCAGAAGGATGGTTTTGTAGTTCAAGCCCATTCTGCTCGATGGCCTTTTGTATTCCTGCTGCATCCAAACATGTTAGTGAGTAGTGTACCAGTGGACTCTCTGAGATGGTGTTTGTGGCACACACCAGGCGTAGCTAGTTACATTTATGATGTGCAAGTGGTAGTGTCAAGGCATTAATAGAGAAGAAGGCAAGGAATTTCTCCTTTTTATCTCCCCTCTGGATAAATGGACAGCAGGCCCCAGAGAAGAAAGAACTCTTTCTTTCCCTGTGTCTTGGCTTCTTTCTCCTTTCTGCTCCAACTTTTTTTTTTTTTTTTTTTTCTGTGAAGTTCTGCTTGATAGTCAGCAGAGGGCGCACAAATGCACTAAAATGCAGCCTTTATTCCTCTGGCCACAGTAATTTCATTGTCTTTATCTCTTCATCTTTATATTCCTTAGAGACAGGAATGCATCTTGGCCTTTTATTTTTGTAATATTTCCATCAAGGGAAATATTCCCCACTGATTTTGGAAAGGTGGGAAAAAATTACTGTCTAGATAAAAAGAAAGAGAGAACAGGATTGTATTCCTGATATGTATGATAGTCGCTCACTTGTGTCCTACTCTTTGGGACCCCATGGACTGCAGCCCACCAGGCTTCTCTGTCCATGAAATTTCCTAGGCAAGGATACTGGAGTGGGGTGCTATTTCCTTCTCCAGGGAATCTTCCCGACCCAGGGATCGAACCCGGGTCTCCTGCACTGCAGGCAGAGCCTTGGAACAAATTATATGTGTGTGGTGTGTGTGTGTGTGTGTGTGGTGTGTGAGACAGATCTCAGAGTTGCTGGTAGCCTGTATGACTCATTTGGAAAGGACTCATTTTGCCAATAGCCAGGCAGAAAGCCTGGGCTCTTCTTCTTTGCTTTCCCTGGGCTGTTGTCCTCAGAGCAGCTACCCTGCTTGCTGACAGGTCCTAATAATGCGATGATGTGGTCAGGGGGAGATTCGTCTTCTTCCCCAGTATGACTTCTTCATTGAATTTGTTTCTTGCTGAAGTCCAGAGTGGATTGTCTCCTCTTAACTGTGTGCTCTGTTCACTCTGCCTAAGGTCAGAGAATCCAGCTGGAGCCTGTCTGCCTCCAACATCACTGGCTGTAGAAAGCGACCCACATGTGTCTGTGACATCTCTGTGCATGATGTGAGAGGCAGACGAGAGCTAGTTTAAGCTCCTCCAGAGATGCCTTGGCGTGGCAGTGCTGATGAAGGTGGAGACTTGTTTGTGTCAATGACAGAATAGGAGGAGACATTCAGAGTCCTGCTGCAGGGAGTGAGGAGGTGTGCGGCTTAATACAGGTTTCTGACAAAAGCCCACACACTTCACATTCTTCCGCCCCTAGTGCCAATCTCCTTCTGATGTCTTAACCTGACTTTTGTTCTGCTTTGCTCAAAGGTTTCGGGTGCCACAAAGAATTGCTTGACTCGGGAGTAGTTATAGTGGCTAACACATTGATACTAGTGCAGGGCACTTTATAACTAACTAGTCTTGTAATAACTCCGCACGAGAAATGAATAAGGTTTAGTTTAGCCTATTCTCCTTATTGTTAAAGCATCAGGCACAGTTATAGCTTTCTCATAAATAATAGTGATAGCTCCGAAATGCCATTGTTCATGTAAATTTCCTGACTGTTAGCGAGTTTGGAAAAGAACTGTGTTGAAGAACAGGCTATTTAAAAAGCAGAATGATTTCCCAATAAAATGCCTTTCAGCTTTTCCCTTTGGGGCTCTGGGCTGCCTCCCTTGTCTCCAAGATCCACGTGGGCAGGTTTCATGTTAGCTTGTGAGCACGGTAGAAGTATTCTTTCTTTCTATGCCAGCAAAACACTAATACTCTAAACACAAAGGACATTTAACACAGTAACTGTTTCTGATGGAGTGAGCGGTGCTGCTAGCTTACTCTCTCTTGGATAGCTTCTGCATGATGGGAGCAAGGTTGGGAGCTGGGCCCAGGCTTGTGTGGTACAAGTAACCAACTTTAGAAAAGCATCTCTATAGTCAGGGTCATTCTTGCCCTTTCTCAATAGACTTGCAGTCCTGGGCTGACTATTTTATTGGGCTTGGTTTTGTGTCTTTGGAACAAAGGAAACTTCCAGTGACCAGTTTGGTTAATCACTAACGCTTATTCCCTCTTCCCTACTATTCCTTATTGGGTTTCCTTCTACTCCAGTACATTGGATTTCCAATCACATCAAACCCTATTAGGCTGCTTTCCATTGATAGCAGATTAGATTCCCTTACACCTCACTGCCTGGCAGGATTTTCCTCTCCACAATGTGGAGAGTATTAGATTCCCTTACATGGGTTGCTGCTTGTTAAATTGTGTTTGGTGCTGCATAGTATTGAATTCTCTTTCCCATCAGCAGTCTCTGGCTTGTTAATTACACACTTGCAGATTCACTTCTCTTGTATATTCCCTAATGCATAGCTCTCCATGAGCTCTGACCATACCTGTCAATGCCTCAGGCAGCCCTGTCTGCTCACAGGTTTTGTTCAGTTCAGCTAGTCAGTTATTGAACATCTGTGTGTCAAGAGCCTGCAGGATTTCTAAACATGAGTGGGGAATAATCTTTGCCTTCAAGAGTTTACAGTCAAGTGGTCAGGAAGAGGACAGGGCAGTGTATAAGATGTGTATGCATGAAGGGTAAGCATTGATTTTACTACTTTGCTAATAACAGTTTTTATTTGGCATAATTAAAGCACCTTAGGAGGCAACTCATTCCTTATAATGCCATTTTTGCCAGCACCCTGTTCCATGATGAAAAAAGAAAACATTTGGAAGCATAATTAAGTGAAAATGGACATTTTATTGGGTTCTACTGCAGGTATTGGCAGAATTACAAAAAAAGAATTCTGGGGTCTCTTAACATACTCAATCCTGCTTTTGTATGTACCTAGCATGATATTAGAACTCACAGGATTCTAAGAGGTACCCATCAGGCATGGAGTAATAAAATTCATATATAGTCTACTCTCTAATAGACCTTGACATTACATACAGACTAGGGTCTATGTCTTTTTCTTTTGACACCAAAATATGCACAATTTTATTCATCCCTGGAAGGGAGGAGACCAATGGTAATGGGAAATGGGGTTAGTCATGGTTTCCCACAAGGAACAGCAAGGAGACAGGTGTTACCAATTGTGTTCTTAATGCTCGAGTCTCAACCTGGTGGCAAAATCACAGTCTGTGTCCCACATTAGTGCATTACCTAATTCCTTCTTTGTATATATCCTCATTTCTTGAACACTCACCACATGTCAGGCACAGTTCCAGGTGCTTCATTGTAACATCTTAGTAATTACTCACCAAACAAATGAATCTTCTCCATATTTGCTGTCAATAAAAAAATCGAAGTTTACTGGCAACAAAAGGATATGTTTTGTATCTCTTTCTTCCACGTCAACCAGAGTGCTTCATTAATGCCAAATTTCTAATTTGATGTGAACAGTGCTTATAGCACAGTCTGAAGCTTGAAATGACAAATTATGATCTCAAAAGTGTAGTTTAGAAAAAGACTTAGCTAATAAATACAATTATTTGATGTAGGAATGAAATAAAACCCCACACTTTAGCCTACTTTTTTTCTTTGACACCAAAATATTGTGCCATTTGAAAAAATCCCTGGAAGAGAGAGAACCGAAAGTAAGTCTAAGTAGAAAAGAGGTGGCAGGACCACTGTTTTTGCAATTGACTCAGTCTTTTCTAACAAGTCAAATTTAAAGTGCATCTACACCCCAGAGTATGATATCTATATTTCCTATTCTAAATGTGTAGTGTGAAGATGTTTTACTAGTATGGAAAGGTGACAGTGACATTCAAAACTCGTTTTTGAAAGATGTGTTACTCTTCAAACATGTGGACCATAACACTGTTTCATTAGAATAATAAAATATTGATCTTTCAACTGAAATGCCCTACTCCCTTACTTGATCAAGGTCGTCAGCACTTGTCAAGAGATGTTTGCTTTTCTGAGGTTTGTCCTTACTGTGTAGCGCTTAGCATGCAGATCTGAACGCAGGCTTTGCCATCCTCAACTCTGTTCTTGAGCCTGTACTGAGCTTCTGCTATGTGTAACACAGCATCTTCCTACCCTCTCAAACACTCCTACTGGAGTATGTACTTCTATAACTCAACTATTTCGTATTTCATCCCCTTTTGAATCCAAGACTGTGACTGTCACTTAGGGATTATGGCTTCAGAGAAACAGTTGGTTCCAATGTACCCTGCTATTCCTTGGACAGGCCTTAGCCATAAAGACCATAGTCAGTCACTTTCTCAAAATTTGGCCACCCCCTTCCACATTAATAGCATAATGGTGCACATTCTGAGCATTGCCTGTGACTCATAATCACCATGCAAAATGCATCATTCATTAACTGTTTAGTGTGACCTTTTGCACAGTGGCACTAATTATTATTATCAAAGAAGCTCAGTAAACTAGACTGGTAATTATCAGGGATTTATTTGAATAGACAGCTAAGCTATTCTTGGCAAGTTAGTCAAAGCAGTTGTCATGACAGCCTTACAAATATGTCTTATGAATTGGGTTAATTAGGGTAATTAATAACTGCTATTTGGCCCCCTTTTCCCAAGGTATTGCCTATGCATTATCAAAAGGGGAGAGGTAAAGTTAAAAAAGGAGAGTTTGTTTCCCTCTTCCAAGAAAGCTACTTTTAAAGTCAGTGAAAACCACCCAGCCTCCAAAGGTGACTAGAGAAACCCTTATTTTATGGAATCTTCTGCTTTTGAAGATTTCAGAACCGGCAAGCACAGGCCCCCCTGAAGAAAATGTAGTTGAAAAGAGGAGCTAAGTTGTCGGCTCCCTGGGGCTGCTGCTTTCCTTCCAGTCACCCATGAGAGCCCCCAGGGGACAGTCCCTCTGGCTTCCACTTTTGGCAGAGCCTCACTTTGTTTTTTCCTCTCATCTAGAACTTGCTTGCCTTGCTCTCCAGCCTGTGCATTGTATTGGTTTTCTTATTTTTCCCTCACAAGGAAGTCGTGAGTTTCCTTACCCAGGTTTCTGCCCCTCAGAGGTTTTCCGACTTTTAATTTTGTTGGAGACCTTTTTTTAAATATAATACCTTGGGGACTATCTAACATTGCCTGGTGGTGGTTTTGCTCTTTTTTTCAAAGACAGGAAAGGGGACTAGCTCTGAAGAGCTTTCTCTTTCCCACCCCTGAGAAAGTAGAGAGGAAAAGTCCAAGTTTCTTCTCTGTATATCTCAGCATATTGAGCTGTTTTCCTTATTACAGTGTGAAGACAAAGGGAGAGGTTAAAAATGAAACCGGTTTTCCCCAATGAAATTATCCTTTCAGAGGATACCATTGTTCACAACATGAATTCAAGACTTTTTGTAGTGCTTTTGAATAGCAAATTGATTTCTCCCCGTTTCTTCCATAAAGCAAGGAAAAGGAATCCAAGGAGGGAAGGGGACTGAGGACATTAGCTGGATGCCAAATCTGTATCATTTCCTGGGCTTGATCCTTTCTTATATTAAGTAACACTTGTCACAACAGCCTCATGAAATGGGAAACAGTATTATCTTATTTCTACAGATGAAGAAAGTAAAGTATTTAAAGGTTAACTAATTTTCCTGAGGTCACACGTAATCAAGTATGACCAAGTCTCTGCTCCAGAGTCCTTCCCACACCAGGTAGTGAGAGGCTTCTAGTAGCTCTTGTACAAATTCCCCTTGACTCAAAATAGCCATACTTTCTTGCTTCTCTGCCTCCTTGGCAATTGAGATTTCTAGGTCAGAGGCTACCATTCTGGCTGACCCATAAAATTTGAGTTTGGGGACAATTCTAGGAAAAACTTTTAGTGCAGGGCGATAGGCTAATACTTTAGAAATGACCACAGCTTTTGCTTCCCATGTCACACTGGAATCTCACGATCAGAAAAAGGCTGTTTCCTTCTCTGTTTTACATATAGTTGCCCTGATATGGAAGAAAGGCATTGTGTTGCCTGAAGTGACTTCATGATACTTGGAGACCACATAGGACACATGGGAAATGGAGGTGGGTGTGGTCCCCTAGTAAAACAGGACCATATTCTGGTATCTTAGGAAACTGAAAACTAACAAAGGGGAGCTAATGTAGGCCCATTTCTCTGGTGTTCCCTTACAAAATTTAGAATGAGTATCACACATTTAGTATTAAAAATTTTTTCATGCATAGGCATTTGCCTAGCCCCTAAAGAACGTTAATTCATTCAACAAATAGCTACAGAATACCTACTTCACACCTGACAGTGTTTTCAGATTTCCAGGAGGAACGGTGAACAAAACAGACAAAAATTACTGACCTCATGGGGTTAACATTCTAGTAGGGGGAAAGAAATAATAAAATAAGTAACCTAAAAATATGGTAGTTTAGAAAAGAGGTGCTATGGAGAACAATGGATTGTGAATATTGGAGAAATTATGCAAATTAAATAGGGCAGTTAGGTAAAGTTTCAGTGAAACCTATTTTTTTTTCCATCTCACTTCACACACGCACTTTTCCAGCTAGGCTGATAGTTCATTCATTCATTAGTTAACCTACTCTACCAACTGCCTTTGTATCTTACATGGGATATGCATTTAAGAACAAAACATATTTCTCCTAGCCTTATGGAGCCCAGACTGTAGCACAGGAGACAGACAGTAAAAAATGGTTACACAGGTAATGACTTGCAATCATAAGTGTGGTGGAAAGCAGTAGAGGGTACTAACGTGTACCACACATGGAGGCCAGGACATGGATACCAGCTCTATGAGGCTAAAGACCACAGACAGACCACTGAACATTTGATAACTGGAGTATAGTAGGGAAGACCATGAAGACATGATTACAAAACAGAAAGTCTCATTTGGTTTTGGTTGTGCCTAGGGACCCATGAATTTGTGATTTCAAATGTCTGATTGCTGTAATTGCATATAGATACCTTCAGCCTCCAATCCAGCTATTTATTGGTATTTGATTTTTAAATAGTCATGTACATATATATGGCTATATTTTTCTGGAAAACAAATTAATGACTGTTTGATGTGGTGAATTTTGGGGGCTGCTAGAAAACTGACTTAAACAGAGGGAAAGCATTAATGAAATGATGGCTGCTTTTTAGAGTGCCTATTTGATTTTCTTCTCCATTCATTGTTCCTGCAAAGATTCAAAATCCCCTAAAATGAAAGATTGTAGGATAAGATGCATCCTTTTTATGTTTAAACCATTTCCTCATTTTAATGAGGAAGTATATTTTTTTTTTTCTCCTATGGACCAAGGGCTAATAGCCTAGAACTAGTACTTTGGCTCCCTAAAAAGTCCTGCAAGACAAGCCAATTATGGACTCTGAAATATTTTTTAGTTCCTTGTAATAGCGACTCATTCTCTGCTATGGTACACTAACTGGGAAACAAGTTGAAATGAGAGTTTGGGCACTTTTAGAATAATTGATTATATTTACCAAATCCTTAATAGTGCAGAGAGGCTAGTGGGTGGGGAATAGAAGAGCAAAAGGAAAGGTGAGATGAATGTGCGTCCAGGAGAGCATGACTTTTTATAAAGTTATGACTTTTGAATTGACATCTGTGGAATACGCTTTAGCTAACTTTTTTTCGTTCCATTTAGTCTTCAAGTAGACAGCAGTTAGATTATTTATGCTGATATCTGCCTCTATGTGCTATGGTGTTACTTTTTTTATGTTACCTGCATTGTTGGCACAATTTATTTTTTAAAAATTAAAGCATTGTTGATTTACAGTACAGCAAGCTGATCCATTTTTATATATGTATGTGTGTGTGTATGAGAAGGCAATGGCAACCCCCTCCAGTACTCTTGCCTGGAAAATCCCATGGACAGAGGAGCCTGGTAGGCTGCAGTTCATGGGGTCAGTAAGAGTCGGACACAACTGAACGACTTCACTTTGACTTTTCACTTTCATGCATTGGAGAAGGAAATGGCAACCCACTCCAGTGTTCTTGCCTGGAGAATCCCAGGGGCAGGGGAGCCTGGAGGGCTGCCGTCTATGGGGTCGCACAGAGTTGGACACGACTGAAGTGACTTAGCAGCAGCAGCAGCAGCAGTGCTGCACACACACACACACACACACACACACACACACACACACTTTTCCAGGTCCTTTTCCCTTATAAGTTATTACAAAATAGTGAGTATAGTTCCCTGTGCTATACAGTAGGTCCTTGTTGGTTATCTATTTTATATATCAGTCCAGTTCAGTCGTGTCTGACTCTTTGCGACCCCATGAATTGCAGCACACCAGGCCTCCCTGTCCATCAACTCCCGGAGTTCACTCAAACTCATGTCCATCGAGCCGGTGAAGCCATCCAGCCATCTCATCCTCTGTCGTCTCCTTCTCCTCCTGCCCCCAATCCCTCCCAGCATCAGGGTCTTTCCAATGAGTCAACTCTTTGCATGAGGTGCCCAAAGGACTGGAGTTTCAGCTTTAGCATCATTCCTTCCAAAGAAATCCCAGGGCCAATCTCCTTCAGAATGGACTGGTTGGATCTCCTTGCAGTCCAAGGGACTCTCAAGACTCTTCTCCAACACCACACTTCAAAAGCATCTATGTATATGTTCTGAATGTTCATTAGAAGGACTGATGGTGAAGCTGAAAGTCTAGTACTTTGGTTACCTGATGAGAAGAACTGACTCATTGGAAAAGCCCCTGATGCTGGGAAAGATTGAAAGTGGGAGAAGGGGATGTCAGAGGATGAGATGGTTGGATGGCATCACTGACTTGATGGACGTGAATTTGAGTAAGTTCCAGGGGCTGGTGATGGACAGGGAGGCCTGGTGTGCTGTGATTCATGGGGTTGCAAAGAGTTGGACACGACTGAGTGATTGAACTGAACTGAACTGATGTATATGTTAATCTCAACCGTCTAATTTATCCCTCCCCTCCCCGTTTGGTAACCATAAGTTTGTTTCCTATGTCTGTGAGTCTGTTTCTACTTTGTAACTAAGTTGATTTGCATCACATTTTAGATTCTCAATATAATGGGTATTAACTGGTATTTGTCTTTCTCTGTCTGGCTGACTTCNACTGATGTATATGTTAATCTCAACCGTCTAATTTATCCCTCCCCTCCCCGTTTGGTAACCATAAGTTTGTTTCCTATGTCTGTGAGTCTGTTTCTACTTTGTAACTAAGTTGATTTGCATCACATTTTAGATTCTCAATATAATGGGTATTAACTGGTATTTGTCTTTCTCTGTCTGGCTGACTTCACTTAGTATGATAATCTCTAGGTTGATGTGGTGTTACTTTGGTGAGCAGGAGAAATTAGCTGTTAACAAGTGGAGAGTACAACAGGCACAGCTATGAAATCCTTCTCCATGCCACCATCTCTGGCAGTCTCCAACTGCCCTTTTTATCTTGGCACTTTGGTAATACTATTAGCTGGCCTGTTCTCTTTCCTTTTGAGGATAATTTATTTTGTTTGAATGTTCTGTTACTTTCCCTTTTGGTCTACTCTTCTTTCAGTGGTTCTGCCTGCCTATCTGGTGGTCTTTTCAAAAGTTCCAACCCGATGTCAATGGAAGGAGTCTTCAGGAATGATAGAAATGTTATGGGGGAAGCAAGTTGAGGGTGAGTGGATTTAGAAAACAAATAGGATCTTCGGCCTCATTAATGAAGAATCATTTCTCGATTATGGGAAGAATTAGCCCCTCTGAATTCTTTGCTGCTCAGATTACATCTGTAGTGTTATGTTCAATTCTGCATATCTTATTTTAAGTAGGACACTGACAGGCCATAGTAAGTTTCAAGAAAAGGTTAAGAAATTGATAAAAGGCCTGGAGACCACATCATTTGTGGAACAACGTTTCTACTGCTTTTTTATAATAGAGGCAAAAACTCAGTTGCACGAAGTCAACATTATCATTGGTCTGCATTGGGAAAACGTATTGAAATGAAGATACTGAAACCAAAGTGTCACAAAAGCCTTAAAACATTCTTCTTCCTAACATTTGGACTTTGAATTAGTTGCTTTGAAAAATGTATGCTGTGCGAACCCAGCACTAGCTAATTGTTTGACCAGAACAATAGCTTTTACATATTCAGCCTGAAGACTGGTTCTCAGGTATAAGGCCAAAACCTGATGGATAATTGGGGGATCATGAAGATTTCCCTCCCCTTTTTAGAGTGCTTTATTTACTCTTCTCATCATTGAAGAACACCACCGTCACAGGCAAGGTCTTAGAAAGTTTGGACTGCCGGCTAGTATGCTATCTTTACATCTTCTTGACATCCTTTCTGGTTTTGTAGTGGTGTGCTTTTAGTGGAGTTACGAAAGAGTTGAAATCTTGGCATAACCTTAGATGTGGCTTGTTTTTCTTTTAAGAATATTGAGAAGGTGAGCATGTAGTGGGAAATTTTGAGAGTTTTCTGGTTTACAGACTTTCTAAAAGGCGTTCCTAATCATCATCATCACTATTCCAAATGACAGAAGAAATAATCCCTTGTGAAAATAAATATTCAAAAGACAAATCTTAGGAAATGGTTGATGTCCATTGGATCCTCATTATTTTTAGATCATGTAGGGAGGGGTCACTCATACCTTTATTTACTGATTGTCTATCTTCTCATGCCTTATTCATTTATTTTGTAAAGCACAGGGGAAAAAACTTTTGAGGGAAGAGATCAGAGTAATCTTTGTTTGCACAGAAACACTATGTGTGTGTTGTTGGCTTAAGGCCAGTAGTAGACAGAAAGAGTCTGACCTGAGAGCATATCCTGGCCCTGATTTCCAGGAAGGGAAGACACAGAAACAGCATTCTCAGAGCAGAGATAGCGTGTTTGTGAACAAGCTAAGATTTCCCTTGTTTCTTCCTGTGATCTTCCCTCATCTTGAAGTACTGGATGAGATCAGGCCTCCAGGGATGGCACTCAGTTAGGTGGTAAGTGGGAGGGACTAGGGATCTAGCAGTGCCTGGGAAGGCAAGAGGGTGACCCAAACACTTTCAACGTCTTCTGGAAAAAAGGCACAGCGGCAGGCAACCAGAAGAGGAAGGGAACAAGCATAAAATTCACATCCTTAGATTCCATAAAAGAAGAAAGGAGAGTGCTCATTCTGTTTCCTGTCAAATGTGCAGTTTTATGGAACTCTTCTATTGTGTATGTTTAGTGTTGTCTGCAAGTCCCTGCAGGCTTCACCAGTAGCGCCACCGAGGAAGCCCCTCCTGGAGAGCTGAGAGCAGGTGGGTCGGCCGTGGGAAGAGAGTGAAGGTGTCCACCTACAGGCTGCTATAGGGAATGCCTCCATCTTCTTTCCTGCTTCTGACAAGTAGACTAGGGTAATTTTTAAGAGAGTATCCGAACTAGGGCTAGCGTGTCTCAGGACTCATCTTTACACAAAGGCTACATGAAGAATTTTAAAGTCATGAGCGTCTGACCACTGGAAAAAACTTTTCCTAACTCAAAAATGTCTCTGTGGTTTAATTAGCTACCTCTTTGGATATGAATTTTTTCAGCACTGTACTGAATGTGACTTGTCTTCCAAACTTTACAGAAGAGCCAACCCAAATTCAGTTGGATTTGTGGCTGTAGGGAAGTTGTTTGAATTTATTCAGCATGCCTTATGTTCTTTCTCACACCTGACATTCATACATAGCTTGCACAATCAAGAATTAGAGCTAGAGAGAAGCAAACTCTTTCCCCCGAACAAATAATTTTTCTAGTTCCATCCCCTGCTTCGGATCACATGTATTTGAAGGTAGTTCTGATAGCAAGTGCCACTTAGGAGAACCCTCTATGTTGCTCTCTTTTCTATATACCCTTGTTATAGCACTAACAACATGTCATTATAATTCTCTCTTCACTCAGCCTTTATATAGTACAGTCAAATTTGATTAATTGAGACTCACTTGGGGGAAGGCCAGTTGGAATTACAGAGAGAAAAAAAATGCAATTTTATTACTTTCAAGTTCATAGAATAATAAGAAGTAAGCTAACAAAGCCCTTGCCAGGAAGTTTTGCCAAGTAGACGTCCTTGGATCTGCTTTAATGACTAAATAAGAATGATGTGCAATTAACATATTTATTGTTTGTAAATTGCTTCTAAAGTGCTTAAAAACAATTTATTCTCTTAAGTAGTTTAAACACTTCCCTTGTAATCTTGTTTACACCATAATTTGCTCAGTAAACCTTTTTAAAAATAGATACAGCAGCCTATCTCTATCAGAATGATCACCAAATATGAATTAGTGATGTCTGAACTACAAAGATATTAGTACAACATGGAGAAGAAACTAAGCCTGAGAATGATGCTTGGAGGAAGTGGGCGAGCAAATTCCTCTTTTCTGCTTAGTTTTAGTCACAGAGGCAGGGCCTCAGTCTTATTTAGAGAGGAGAAAAGCTCCCTCACCAGGAAGCAACACGTCCTACCAGTCTAGCCCCCTCAGTAGTCTAATGCCAATTTCCACTGAGGCAGTAAAAATGAGCAAATTTACCTTTTCAATAATTTCACTATGATCAAACAATCCCCAGTGGGCACTAACAGAAGATACTGTATTTTGATTGCAGTTTATCTCTAGCAATTATAGATGAGCAATTTAAGTGGGAACAAAACAAGTCATTTGCTAGAATGAGACTATATTTCACTGAGCTTTATCATTTTACTCTTTTTTTTCAGATTACTCAACTTTTTCAGATTACTCTGTTTCCTTGGGTGGATCATACATCCTCTTTCTGCAGTATCCTGAGGAACAATTACTTTTCTTAATGATAGGATATTGACAGATGATTTACAAACATCATTTGCACTAAATTTTACTTTTACCTCCCATGAGGAATTTTGTTGACAGAATTTAGAGCATTAGGTTTTACTCTTTGAGGACTTCTTAGGAGAAATAACAGGAAGAAGTTGGGCAGTGGAGAGGGATGAGTCCTGGCCTGGTGGCCGAAAAGCTGAGTTCTAAACTTACATCTGGGTTTCTAAAAACCAACTGTGATACTTTGAGGGTGGTGGTGAGGTTCCCTGGGCCCATTTCCTTGTCTTCAAAATATTGAATGTGTGTGTGTGTGTGTGTGAGAGAGAGAGAGAGAGAGAGAGAGAGAGAGAGACAGGGACACAAAAAGAGATTAGATACTCTCTAAGATCTTTTTGAGCTTTAATACTCTCTGGGTAATTGATTCTGTGATGGTCATGAGGCCAAAATGAAATTTTTCAAAGCCTAGGGCATAGCATGGTCAGACTGCACTGATGACTTCAAGAACCTTTGCAAATGACCACATTTGGTAGAAAAGCAACTAAAGACTCTGTCATGATATGAGAAATAATTAATATTGCATAAAAGGTTGGTTTTGAAAAAAATATTTATTTTAATTGGAGGCTAATTACTTTGCAGTATTGTATTGGTTTTGCCACATATCAACATGAACCTGACGTGGGTGTTCCCAATCCTGAACCCCCCTCCGACCTACCTCCCCATACTATCTCTCTGGGTCATACCAGCCCCCAGCATCCTGTATCCTGAATCGAACCTAGACTGGCAATTCATTTCTTATATGATATTATACATGTTTCCATGACATTTCCCCAAATCATCCCACCCTCTCCTTCTCCCACAGAGTCCAAAAGACTGTTCTATACATCTGTGTCTCTTTNAACCTGCTCTCAAGGGTTTAGCAAAAAACTTAATTTTTCTCTCAGGATGACCTTGACAATTTCATGATAGTTCCCTACACCTTTGTCTTCCTATCTGGTAAAAAAAAAAAAAAGGAAAAAGTACAGGCATAATAGAAATGCTAGTTACCTGTACATTTCATGGAAAACTCATAATTCAGTTACACAAAAGAAAAATTTTACAAAAGGCTTAAAGAACTCCATAAATCCCTCTCTGGAAAAGTAGAAAGTGTATTGAACACTGGGGGATGAGGCTGCCAAACTGTGGCCCATGAATTTGTCTTTGACTCTCTTCTTTTCTCACTCCATTCTCTCATCATGAAATATGTCATAGCTAAAATATCAATCTATGTACTGATAATTTCCAAATCTGGATCTGTGAGACTGCCCTCTCCACTGAGTTCTGCTCTTATGTATCCGATCACATGCTTACTGAACATCTCATACACACTTGGATGTCTAACTGACATTTCATATTGAATTTACTCGAAATCCTCCCTTCCCTTATTCCTTAATTCATAAAGAACCATTAGCATCTCGCTCACTGCCACAGCCATCCGTGCTACCTCCGTAACAGAAGCATATGCCCCTTCCTCTCCATCCCTATGCCCATCACTGTAGTCTTGGACGTCATTATTTCTCACTTGTATCACCGCCAAAGTCTCCTAACTGGCCATGAAGGCTCCCCTTTGCTCACAGGCTTCTGTATACTGGTCACCGTGCTTTCCTTGACCACTATTCCACTCCTGTTTCCCGCCACCAAATACCTACCAGTGTCAGGAACTGAGTCAGACCTCTATATGCATATTCCCATTTCATTCTGACAACAAGCCTTTTCCATATACATCATTATTGTCACCATTTTACGGAGAAGGAAACTAAGGCTCAGAGAAAGATAACTTATTCAACAGCAAAC